>JANAVB010037991.1:0-74324 GCA_029216955.1 Iris pallida | reverse complement strand
GTCATAAATCATCTCTATTTTTGGAGTCGATTGTGCGTTCGTCACCAAGTACGGTGTTGTGAAGTTGGTCGTGCACTTGTCACCAAGCACGGTATTGTAAAAAGACTGCAAGCTCTAATTAGCTTGTGAATAGTAGATTAACAGCAGGCAAGAGTACATGCGACTAGACTAGTCCTCCAAAAGGGAAACCAGTATATATCGCGGTGTTCACTGAGATTGATTCTCTGATCTCTTGCTGCATTCATTTACTATCTCTTTATTTACTGTCATAGTTATCTGCCTTTAATTTTTAAGTGGTGATTTTATTCCGCTGCACTCGTACTCACTCTATTCACCCCCTATAAAGGTGCTCAACGGTCCTACACTTGGTATCAGAGCAGGTTATATTCTAATATAACAACCTCAGAGTATATATGGCAGTCGTGAAATCAATATTCAATGGTGAACCACAAATAGACCCCCACTATTTGATGGAACAAACTATACATACTAGAAAACACGTATGACATTCTTCTTAAAGTCTCTTGACTTTGATCTTTGGTCTATAGATATTAAAGGTTATAAGAAACCGACACCTATAGTGGTTGATGTCATACTTATAGACAATCCTCATAATAAATATACAGAAGCAGAAAAGCAAAGGCTAGTCTAGATGCACATACCATCAATGCACTGTTCTGTGCAATTGACAAGATGGAGTTCAATCGAGTTTCAACCTATAAGATGTCTCATGAGATTTGGAAACTTCTTGAGATAACTCATGAAGGTACTTCCAAGTGAAGGAAACCAAAATCAGCAGACTAACACATGAATATTAATCTTTCAAAATAAAACCTGATGAGTCAATTACACAAATGTTAACTCATTTTTTTGATAATACTAATCCTTTGCAATCTCTTGGTAAGGATTACAGTAATCACGAGAAGATCAGAAAAGTGCTACGGGCTCTAACCAAGAACTGGAACCCAAAGGCAACGACAATCATTGAAGGAAACGATCTCACCACCATGACTCTAGAAACACTTATAGGCAAGCTGATGACCCATGAGCTGGACCTACAAGAGTTTGAAGAAGCAACCCTAAAAAAAATTTATCGCCTTCAAATCTCAAGCGAGAAGGTCAACATGCAAAGATTCAGATGAAGAATCATCCAGTGGTGATAAACAAGAACTACTAGTAAAGAATTTCAAAAAATTCTTAAAGTTTGAGAAATCAAACAGAAGGAAGAAAGATGTCCATGAAAGCAATAAAGAAGAAACAATCTACTTTGGATGCAAGAAGTTAGGGCATATAAAGAAGGACTGCCCAACTACAAAGAAAAGTAGTCCATATGATAGAACAAGATCAAACCAAAGAACAACAACTGGTCGAAAGTATGCAAATACAAGTATCTGGCATGAAAGTGATGCTAGTGAATCAGAGGAAGAAGATAGACCCTGCAGCACTGCAAATGTCTGACTTATGTTTTTCGATAAGGTATCCTCAAATCCTCAATATAATGACTTTACTTTCGATGAGCTAGAAAATGCCTTCAGCAAATTACTTGAAGATCATAGAAATGTGCTTGACAAGTATAAGCAATCTCGAAATGAGGTCAAGGCATGCACAACCGAAGTAGTTAGATTGTCAAATCTCGTTGAAGATATTAGAGAGACATCTACTACCGGTAATACGGGTGAGATAGCCAAGCTTAAAGTAGACTATCATGTGGCTATTCTCACAATTATAAAGAAAGAAAGAGACTATGTCAAGATACAAGAGTTATATGACATAGAGAAGAAGAGGCACTTAGTCACAGAGCAAAGACTCATTGATATGACCGCTAAATATGAAGAGTCTTGTGCGGTTTCTGAAAAGTTAGAGATCAAGTTAGGCAAACAGGCTATACGCGTGACACAACCTAAAGTTAGTCCTAATGCTAAGCATACACCTAAGAGGATTAAACCACAGAAAGCATGTAGAAACATGAATATCACCATGGTTTCACATATAGGTTTTCAAAGAAAAACATATACATGTCAACACAAATTCAACGAACACGTTTTCCAAACTTACTTGTATGTACTGTGGTACTCATGGGCACATATCACAGTATTGTCTAGCAAGAAAGTTTGTTGACAATCACACAGTGATTTGGAGACCTAAGACTAATCAACATGGACTCTTCAATAAATGGGTACTAAAGGATTCATCTACTCGTTTTGTAGATGGACCCTCAACCCTCTCATGCTAAAAGTAAGTGGAGCCTCGATAGCGGATGTTTGCGACACATGACTGGTGATGCATCTTTGTTTGCTACGCTATCGATAAAGAAAGATGGATATGTCTCCTTCGGAAATAAGCTGAGAGGTGATATCATTGGAAATGGCATTGTTGGTATATCTCCTTATCCTGTAATAAAAGACGTTTGTCTAGTTACAGAATTGAAACATAATCTACTGAGCGTAAGTCACTTGGCAGATAATGGTTATGGCATCAATTTTGTAAAAGATAAATGTACAATATATGATATGTCATCTGGTAATCCCGTATATGAAGGGATTAGAGAAGACAATATTTATGTTTTCTTTCTAGAGAATACTAATAATGCAGGAAGATGCCTAGTAGCAATCTTAGATGAAAGCTAGCTATGGCGTATGAGGCTAGGACATGCTAATATGGACACTATCTTACGGTTAAGTACTAAAAGGTTAGTAAAAGGACTCCCTGAGATATCATTCAAGAGAGAGATGGTATGTGCAAAATATGAAAAGAATAAAGCATATAGGTCTACATTTAAATCCATCTACACTGTAAGTACTTCTAAACCTTTGTAGTTGATACATATGGATTTATTTGGTCCTAGAAGAGTTGCTAGTCTTGGCGGTAAGCTCTACGCCTTTGTTATTGTTGATGATTTCTCTCGCTTTACTTGGGTTTACTTTTTATCAAACAAAAGTGATACAATTTTTGAATTTTAGATATTTTATAAAATGGTACAAAATAAAAAAGGCTTCATGATTACTCATATCCGAAGAGATCATGGTGGCGAATTCGAAAATACTGATTTCAAAAAGTTTTGTGATGATAGTGGATATTACTAAGAGTTTTCTTGTCCTAGAACTCCTCAGTAGAATGGTCTTGTTGAGCGGAAGAACCGTACTCTAAGCGAGATGGCTAGAGTCATGCTGAATCAGCATAATCTTCCTAAATATTTTTGGGCAGAAGCTGCTAGTACAACCTGTCATGTATTAAATAGGGGTTAATTCGACTATTTTGAAGAAAACACCTTATGAACTTTGGTTTGGAAGAATTCCAAATATTTTATATTTTAAAGTTTTTGGATGTCGCTGTTTTATCTTGAACACCAAGGACAACTTGGAAAAGTTCGACTCTAAAGCAGATGAAGGGATATTTCTCGGATATGCTGCTAAGAGTAAAGGATATAGAATTTTTAATAAAAGATCTATGATTGTTGAAGAATCCATTAACGTTACTTTTGATGAGCTCAATAGTCACAGATCCAGCGACAGTGATGATGAAGATGCATAAGCCAGAACCAATAAAGGCCCTATGGATAATCTGACTCATAGATTGGAGTCATTGAAGTTTTTGCCAGATCATCTAGAGACGCTCATTATAGGTAATATATCAAAAGGTATAAGTACATGCTCTTCATGTAGAGATACTGAAATAGCAGCTAATGTAGCCTTCATTTCACAAGTAGAACCTAAGAATGTAGCAGATGCTTTTAATAATAAATTTTGGATTGATGCCATGCAAGAGGAACTTAATCAATTTGAGAGAAATCAAGTTCGGGAACTCGTTCCTAAGCCTATTGGTCTAAGGACAATTGGTACTAAATGGGTGTTTCAAAATAAATTAAGTGAGGATGGACAAGTTCTACGCAACAAAGCATGTCTAGTGGCACGAGGTTATAATCAAGAAAAAGGTATTGATTATGACGAGTGTGGACACACATAAAAAAGAAGAAGAAGCACCGTCTTTTCTTATTGGCGTAAGGCACCGTAAATCGAGTACACCAGAGAGATCCTGTACTGAGAATCCCCGAGTACAAAAAGAATTCTGGGAAATTGGACGATGGAGATCGAGCGACAGTTGCTCCTTGACTCCGTTGACACTCCGATTAACAAAAGTAGGAGAAAACCTAAGAAAATTGCTAATTCTCGGCTCACTGGAAAGAAGGACAACAATTTGGCTCTGAAATGCTCTCCGTTCTGTGTTTTTGAAGAGGCATGTGACCTGAATTTATAGTCGTATTGCACTGAAACAACTATTATGTGCACACAGGGGAAAAATACACTGATTTCCCAGTAGGCGCATAGTCTTCCTTTGGCCGCATAGAGTATAGGCGCATAAAGACTGGATAATCGTGGGTAGATCGTGGGGTTGACATGGCCACATGCTTCGGTGCATGACTGCTCGTGGAGACTGACGTGGCAGCATGCTTCGGTACACGACTGATCGTGAATATTGACCGAGTCGTGGTGCTGTCTTTGCCTTGGGCACATAGTGCTAGGAGCAAATTATGCGCCCACACTTGGGCGCATATTTTTATTGCATGGAGAAACTTCTGTAGGAGCATAGCCCCTTTGGCTGTGTAGGCGCATAACCCTTTTATCATGTGGGCGCATAACCTTATCTTTATGTGGGCGCATAGTCCTGAAATTTTCATGCTTCTACAAGACCCCCTTCAAGGTTTTTGATACTTGAACAAGTTCGGAATACTTTGAAAGAAGCATGGGAGATTGTCTTTTTATGGCTCTGTGGGCGCATAGTAGATCCTTTCTTTGGGCGTATAGATGCTGCCAGACTGTCAAACGATGGCTGTTGAGATCTTCTTCGAAAATTTGAACTGACAGATTCATCGGAGCGGAATTTGAAGAGATCCATCCTTCGTGCGATGTCTATGCATTGTCCATATCAGTAAGTAGCAGTCATATAATGTGCAAAAGATTAAGTCTACGTGGGCGCATAGACCATATGGGCTCATAGGTCATGTTGGCGTATAGGTCATGTGGGCGCATAACACCCTATTTTGCATATAAATGGGCCAGAGGAGAGAAATTTCATTCTCTCATTTTTTCAAAAAATTTCAAGAGTTTTCACGTTTTCTCTTTTTTGTGAGATCATGTCTCCCAAGGCTGCTTTGACTCCCAAGAGGTCCGCGAAGGGTAAAGAGGCTGCAGCGAGCGGTTCTCCTCCTTCGGCAACGTCTTCACTGGTCCAAGACCCCATTCTGGGTGAGGCGATATCTTTAAAACAAAGTGCAGAGCGTTAATTTACGACGCTTTGACTTTTCTCTTCTTGGGAGCATAACCATTGATATGCACCCAAAGCAACACACTTCTGTGAGAATTCTTATGCGTCCACAGAAGTATGCGCCCACACACTTTGTTGTGTGTTATGCGCCCACGCAGAATGCTCTGTGTTCAAGAAGGACTCCTATGTGCCCAAAGGCCATGTGGGCGCATAGAATTCAGGCACATAGAATATTTTTCTAGGACATAGTCTTTTTTCTGACTTTTTTTTTTTCTGTTTTTGTAGTTGACATGGTTGTCCCAGCTCTTGGTGGGATTCCTCTCAGCTCTGTCCGCCATGCTCTGGATTCAAGCCTCGTCACTACCATGATCAGGAACGTTCAACCTAAGATCAGCCAAAACCAACCTTCGGTGCGGATGATCGCTATCCTTGAACAGGACAAGACGTTCCTAAAGCATATGATGAACAATGAGAAGTTCGGGCTCGGAGGGGTACGGAGCTTCAAGAGACCGTACTTTCTGTTCTGTGACAGCCTAGAGTTTGAGGGTGGCGAGGCGAAACGTCTAAGGGACCCTCTGATGGTCAGATTGAACGACCTAAGAATATGGTTGTCGTCTATGGAATGCCAATTCCCTCTGTCGGCGTTTACATATTTAGCTGTCCGAAGACAAATAAAATGGGATATGACCCCTGAACTTCATGGAGTCATCTTTGGCAAGATCCAATTTAACTCTGGTGACCGAAAGAAAGACACCTTTAAATGTGTCAAGGGCTCTATATCCTATTCTACGAGGGGGCTGCATCCTGGGGCCATAATAAACAACGTTCCAACTGATCTTCATCCTTATGCTGCCGAGACCCTCTCCAATCTAATGATGTCAAAGCATGAGTCATATCCGAAAGGGAAGCTGCGGATGGAAGGTTGGAGGTATTATGTCCCATTCTGGAGTAACCTTACTGAATGGGTGCTCTCGACCTATGAAGCCACCCTAAAAGCTACCGGCCTGTTCTATGCCGTTATAGCCACCCAATATAGCATAAAAGTGAATTGGCCTATGTTTATCACATTGGTGGAGTTGTACAATCATTACACATGTACTTTCTTTACTCCGGGTGGGGAGATGGGTTTGGCTCTATATGAGATGCAGGCAATATCAAAGCTGCCCTTGGGAACGGAGCCGTACGAGGAATACGTTCCTTATGATAAAGAGCTTTTCGACCTGGATAAGGAAAACCCTGAGATGGTCGGAGTGTACAAAGAGTTACTTTGTCACTTCTTCATCTGTCATAGAATCACAAAGAAGGGCAAGACCGAGGGGGCAATTCCCCATACGAGGTCTTGGACTAACTATGTCTTCGTCAAGAAAGAGAAAGAAGACGGTTCAGTCTTCTTCTCAACTCGCAAGCCCTTAACAAAATCTGAGATAGAGCAACTAATGACATATCACAGGGCACAGACACCGACGGCAGCGATGATCCCGAGGGACAATCCCCGATTTATCACTTCTTCCGGCAAGCTGAGTTTAAGTTGTCGGAGAAGGCTGTGCTGGCCGCTTTTCTAATAACGTGGCTCCATGACTGTGTAGTCCCTGGTAGTTCAGGGTCTATCGAGAGGATGAGCCGGGGTATGATTCTTCCGACAGTAAGACTGGTGTTCGGATACCGGCTCGCCCTTCTTTCTGTAATGGTCTGCGCCATCCAACGTGGTTTACGGGACTTTACTGTATGCACGGTGATGCCTGATGGTAGAAAGGACTTTGTCAGGACTGAACTTCCTTTTTATTACTTAATGGGATGGCTGGTGCTGCACTATCCTAGATTAATAAATGACGGGCTGATGACAGACTCTTTGGCAGGAGATGCCTTTCTTCGAAGGTTCAATGACGCATACTAGGCCGTCACCGGGGCGCCTGCTTGTAGGAAAGCATTGAGCTTTCTACATAATTATGAGTTCTTCAGAGTGTCCTCTCCATCTGGCAATGTCCGTACAGGTGATTCTTTAGTAGATGGGGGAGCACTCACTACGAGCTTGACTCTTGGAGCATTCCATTGGCTCCAGTCTATCAGGCCTTCTTATCTGTTACTCAGGGATAGGAACCACACTTTTTTGGAACCTTATCTGCCAGGTCATTTTGTACGACAGTTTGGGTATGTTTGCCATGAAATATAAAAGAGCAGAACAATTATCGGAGGACTGGACTTTTACTTCACGTTACAAACTCGTTTGTACAAAGAAAGCCTAGGGACAAAAACCTAGGTACAACAGTCTAAGTATAATTGTTTATTTTAGATTCTGGGGGATGACGATAGAGGCTCGGGAAAGCGATGGCCGCTCTGCTTTACTTCTTGGACGATCGGTATGCAGCCTTGGCTCGGGGAAGATCTGCTTGGCATTGACAAAGAAATGACCTTCTTGCTCTCCTCGTATTGCTCTTCTGGCTTCTCTCTCTCTGTGTATTTCCTCTCTAATTATTGGGGAGAGCTCTCTGTGTGTCTTTTCTCGCAAGGGAATGGCACCTTGCTATTTATAAGAGTGGGGCATCATTAGGGTTTGGATACTTGCCCATTCCCAAAGTGGCGGCGGCCAATCTGGACCATTAGTCTTGAATGTGAAGGATCTGGGCCATCAATGTGGATAATATTGAATCCTGTGAATGATTAATGTTGATTGCTTTAAATCTTCATGATTGATTATGTCAAGCTTGGATCTCTCACCACGTGTCCCATTGGCTTGATTATGAATGATATGGCCTGATCTCATTAATTATGAGGATAGCGTTAAATATGGTTATTGGGATCTGGTAAATCTTTGATTAATTTATGTATTCCATAATCACCCTGCTACCAGCTGTCATGTCATGGGGGCAATTGAATCTCTGCCACGTATCTTAATGGTGGACCCTGCTAGAGCCACATGATATCCGTGAACCGCATAAGACAGTGTCTCGATGAGCCGCATAGATATAGTACTTGCGAGCTGCATGGGATGGTTACTTGGTGAGCCGCAGAAAGCTGATCTCTGCCAGCCGTATGAAGCTGTTCTTCGATTGAGCCGTATGGGATGGTTTCTTAGTGAGCCGCAGGAAGCTGATCTCTGCCAGCTACATGAAGCTGTTCTTCGATTGAGCCGCATAGGAGTAACCACGTGGCAATCTCGGATCGTATCAGAGATTTTCTTATGTTCCCGAAGAGTCTGCCATTTTGGCGGGACCATCATGGCACTTTATGTCAGAGCTGTCAGCTGTCAAATCATGGCAGAGCATTAAATAGGGCCATTACTCGATGGCCAGCTGTGTGAAGGGATCCCAGGGGGACACATGGTGATGATCGGGCCACATATCTCTGTTGGTCGTTTGTGAGCCGCATATACTTCTGAGCCGCATGAGGCTGGAAGACTCTTTGAACCGTATGGGACTGTCCCTATGTAAGCCGCATGGATTCTCCTGTCCCGAGCCGCATGAGGCTTGAGGGTCTTTCTGAACCGCATGGGACTGCCCCTGTATGAGCCGCATGGGGTTCTCCTGCTCCGAGCCGCATAGACCATCATTCTGATATTTTCCATGCTTCTACAAGACCTCCTTCAAAGTTTTCAATTTGCAAAATTAAAATACTTTGAATAAGAAGCATGGCCTTTGCCAACCGCATAGATGGTTCAACCGCATGGATTTATCTAGTCGCATGAGCTGTTAGGCCGCATAGACTTGTTTGCCACGTGTTCCAACCATGTATGCAAATCTTCTATATTAAATGCCCTTGATTCGCCGCCTTTTGGGGGAGGATCCCAAGGGTAGTTTTGCTTTGATCGAAGCGTTTTGCCTTTATTTCTTTTAGGCGGCACGTGGATCGAGGCGTTTGTTGATTTACGAGCTTCTTTCACCTATAAATAGGAGTAATTTATTCTTTGAGGGTTTCTTTACCTTCTTTTTTTGCTCGAAACTCCTTGTTGCCGACCTCCTCTTCTCTCAACGATCGACAATGGCTCCCAAGAAGGCTGCTGCATTAAAGGCTGCGAAGGGCAAGGCGGTCGCTTCTGTGGTGACTGCGACGACGAACGTGGTCACTCCTCCACCGGCCGCTGTTTCCTCTGTCCATCCTGACGTTCACCCGCCTATTGCTGATAAGGAGGGTCGCCTGAAAAACCCTAATTGCTGCCATGGCTCTGTTGTATATTTTATGCACAAGCCACATGTACGAGACTCGTCGATGTGAACGCATAAGCACTTCGCCCTATGGGACCGCATGAGCTTGTCATACTCGATTTGAGCCGTATGTGTGTTTTCGATTTGGGACGCATAAGCGTCGCTCACTTTCGAACCGCATAAGCTGTTTGTTCATAGCCGCATCAGCTCATATGAGTCTGGCTCATAGGCGTACTTAATATGAACCGCATGAGTCTATCTGTTCAGGGCCGCATGGGTCTGTGTGGTCTTTGAGCCGCATGGTCTCACCTGAACCTGAGCCACATGAGGCTATGTTTAAACAGAGCCGCGTGGACTTATCTTTTTCTGAGCCGCATGAGGCTATGATGAACAGAACCGCATGGATGTATCTGTTCCTGAGCCGCATAAGGCTGTGTTGGTCCGAGCCGCATAGACTCAAATGATCTTTCCGATGCTCCTTGTTTTAACTATCTTCTAATCCTTTTTTCTTTTGTCTTCCTCTAGTGAATCTGCCAGTAAATCTTGCGAGGGAACTTCTGGTCGGCTCGAATCAATTTGCCTTGGGCGTACGTCTTGATGACTTAGTTAGGTCCGTGCTGAATCAATTTCCGGCTAATGAGCCTTCGGGGAGGTTGAACGCCATCGAGAATCAGACCCTCCATTACCTCCGTTCCATGATAAATTCTGGGAAGTTGGATGGGTTATACCTGAAGCCCTCATTCCTCTTCGGGAACGCCTTAACCATAAAGAATCCCCGAGTATTAGAGATCTCCGAGAACTGGGATTTTACCTTGGATGGGATGGCGATCCACATTCCTCTCATGGAGCGTCATTATCCCCTGTCGTGATTCAATATGGTATTGTTGTCCAGGACGATGGTGGAGACCTTAACTCCTACCCAATCGAGGATGTTGATGGGCAACATCCCTTATAACACGAACATTGGGTCAGCGCACGCGGGTAAGGATTCCGTCAGCCGGTACATGATGGGACTGGCCCCAGGCACTTTCATGAACATCTACGGTCCCAACTTCATATTCACTCAAGCTAATACTTTCCTGAATCGGCTTGTTCGTAAAAAATCTTATCCAATTGGCAGATTGGCATTGCTGAACTGGATAAATCCTACCCCTTCGTGGGCCCGCTTGACCACTTGGGTTCTGCAGACTCATGGGACGTTCCTGCGGGAGGTCGGCCTCTATCATGCCATCCGAGGCACCTGTCATGGGCTTCCTATCAATAAGCCATTGTTCATGGCACTTCTGGAGATGTATAACCGGCGAACAGGAACGTTCTTCGCACCCGGAGGGGAGTTGGGGCTAGCTCTCCATGAGATGCATACTGTCTCCAAGCTTCTGTGGGGGGATGAGCCTTTCGAGGTGTACACCCCATCGAACGAGGAGCTCGAGGACCTGGACCGACGACTCCCAGGTTTTGTGGCATTGTACCAGGAGTTGCTGTACCATCATAGTACTTGCCACCAGGTGGCTATAAAAATGGTGGATAGCTCAGAAGGGAACGCCCCCCACACCATATCCTAGGTCAATTATCTTTTCAAAGTTGGCCCTTCTGGCAAGGTTATTCCTCGAACCCCTCAAACCCGGAGGGAGATAAAGGACCTGATGTTGGGTGTCAAGAAGTCGCAATCTACTAGCGACATATTCGGGAGTCAAACTGACTCTCTTAGCTATTTTTACTACGGTACCAGGCAGATGTCTGAAAAAGCACTCCTGGCTGGATTTCTGATGATATGGCTAGGGAACTGCATAGTCTCGGGAGGGACAGGTTCTATCGAGAGGATCAGCCGCCACTTCATCCTCCCTGCCGTTAAAATGGTATTTGGAGTTAGACTGGCTCTTCTCCCGGCTATGGTATGTAGCATACATCATGGTCTTCGAGCATTCTCGTCCAAGGTTATTGCTCGCAAGAAGATGCTGGACTTTGAACGCATCGAGCTACCTTACCACTATTTGATGGGGTGGTTGTTGATGCACTATAAGTCCTTGATGGGATCTGGAACAGCGGAAGATGCTACAGATGAAGACGCCTTCCTTTTCAAATGTCATCGCCGCTCTTGGGAATACAGTACTATGTCAGCTTGTCGGAGGGCGCTGGCGAGGGTGGATGGCTGTAGCTTTTTTGTATCTATCACCTATTTTTCTGATGAAGAAGTGAGGGATGTGCACCTTGATGGTACCGGACCTCCTCACTTTTTGTCTCCGAAGATGCTCACCTGGTTGTGTAACATTCGCCCCGCGTATCTGGTTTATCGTAACCGTAATAATGTGTACTTGGAGCCCTACTTGCCCAGTAGATTTTCCCACCAATTTGGCTATAGTCAGTTATTCCTTGACTGTCCCAGCCCTTGCTTGGGCTTTGAAGGTAGCATTCTTGATGGTGCCAGGGCGTGGAATTATTATGATGCCTATCATACTCGGGCCAGCTTCTCAGTCCCTGATACTAAGGTGTCGAGGGAAATCTTGTATGTGGCCGCCTTGTATCATGTTATGGCGAACAAGCCTCCCGTCAATTTCGATCCGAGCACTAGTTTCATCGTGGGTACCGGTTTACAAGAAAAGCCCAAGGGTGCTAAGGCTAGAAAGCAGCTAGCGCTCCAGACTCCCCTTCCTGAGTCAGAACCTTCCGAGGCGACCGAGGAGGATGACGACCATGATAGCGAAGAATATCTTTCTGCTGGAGGTGAAGAAGTAGCAGATCAACCGCTTGCCACACCAGACGAATTGACGGAGGATCCGTTGCTTGCTACACAAGGAAGTAATGGAGGAAGGACAGCCACCTGCTGTGCCTGATTCCTCATGTAAACGAGCCAGACGTGAGTCTTCTGATGGCAGGGCGACCTTTTCTGTGAAAAGAGCTGTCGTTAGATCTCGTAGGTTACTTATTACCGAGGGGGGTGAGGATGCTGATGATGTTCCGGAGGTAAGACCAAGTCGGAGCCATCTCCTTGTTGTGGTTTTCTTTCTCTTAGGATACGACTTAATCATTTTCCTTTGTAGGTGTCTGATGAACCGGCCTCTCACGAACCGTCTGCCGCCCTTGAGGTTGATCCGGCCCTTGCTGCTTTGATTAGTGGCATGTGTACCACGATCCTTTCAGCGGGGGCTCTCTCAGCGGCGGCTGAGGACTCCCAAGCTGCTGAGGCCCCAGTCTGGGATGACGAAGGTTCCCTCGGGCCTGTCTCTGAGGCTACTGAATTTTCGGAAGGCGATGCCGATCTCGACGTATCTCCTTCCGAAGGTGTTGGGGTGGAGGAGCCCATCACATTTGACTCAGAGGTCGCTGGTGAGGATGTTGCAGTGGCTGCAGGCGAACCTCAGCCTCCACACTCTTCGGCTGGTAAGATAAGCCAAATATTGACTAGCGAGGGGGCTTATTTGCTCTATCAACATATCCTCCGAGTCAAATCGATTCATGATTGTCTTGGCCCTACAGGTCCTGACCCTTTACTTCGTACCGCGGATGTTCTTGGGGAAGGCTCGGTCTGCCGTGATCTGGAGGAAGGGAGCGTTTCCTCTCCTTTGTCGTCTCATGTCGAAGGGCCTCCTGCCAGCTCTGGGCAGATGGGGATGGAGCTGGCGATGGTCTCCGCCTCATTCTCTGCTGCTTATACGGCTCCGGAGATTGACCTCTCGGCCCTGCCGAGCATTCAAGTTCTGCGGGCCGCTGAAGAGGAGTTGGCCGCTGTTCATGCGTCCTTCCGTACGGAGTTTGTTTCCCTTGTGGCAGGGGCGGCAGATTCTGTTGCGTCTTCTTCCGTGTTGCCAGCTACACTCCCGTTGACGTCGGCTTCTTCGGAGGCTCTGGACGAGGTGACGCAGGATGTGGTCGACAGCTTCTATCGCCACTTAAAGAGGGGCGTAGATGCTGCTGTAGACCGGGGGACTCCTTTTACTCTGTCTCTACGGTGCGCTCGGGGTCAGATTACAACTTTGAAGTCTCTTCCGGGCGAGGTGGGGTTGGCTGCGCTCCTGGAGCCTAAGTTGGCAGAGGCTGATCAGCTTGTGACCCAGTTGCTGGCGATACGGCAGGCTGGCTTGCCTGCTGCGATTGAACGGAAGCGGGACTTCCTCATTGCTGCGCGGGATAGGATCAAGCTCGCTCGAGATACGGCCGGGCTGGTCGTACAGGGGGACCTTGACAAGTTTTCCGTTTCGTATGACAGACTGGGTCATCAAAATCAGGTTTGTAGGGCCCGGAAAGAATCTGCTTCTCGTGGAATAGCCGACACGAAGGAGCAGATTCTCGCACTCTAGAAGGAGTTGGCCTTCTTAGAGTCAGAGCGGGAGGCTGCTCGTGCGGAACAGGAGTCGATCGTTCGGGGAGGCCGAGAAGGTCTCCTGATCTTCCGTCAACCTGGAGCGGGCTTTCAAAAAGTTCGAGGACAACTGGCAAGCTCATGCTCATCTGGAGGACGCGGCGGTGCTGAGCCAGGAGGCAGAGCGTCGAGCCAAACAGAGGCTTGAGCGGTCGGTTGCCTTGCTAACGGATCGTCTCATGGCGTTATGTGCCCCGGAGCAGTGATTCGTCTTCTGTCTTCTTTTGCTGTCTCCCTTTTTGTTTTTTCTTTTTGTCTTTATTTTGTAAGGGAGGAGATCCCAAATGATGTAGCACTTTGAATTTTTGAATAAATGAGCATGTTTCAACTCATCTTCTCTTTCTTGTACTTGTTGTGTTCGTGGATTTGGACCCGCTGGGGGATTATTTGTGGACCTGTCACCCTAGGCGTACCTTGGTTTTAGGTACGAGTAACAAGTTTTGGAGAGGAATACCTAAAACAACTTCGCGATAAGACAGCTATAAAATTTTTGGTATTCAGTAGAATGCCAAGGAGCAACTGGGCTCTTAGGCATGATAGGGAAGGGATGGGCGTATACTGGAGGTCAAGTATAGCATCTGTGGTCGACTGAGGACATTTGTGGTGAACAGAGGACATTTGTGGTCAACAGAGGATGTTTGTGGTCAATAAAGGACGTTCGTGGTTAACAGAGGTCATTGGTGGTCAACAGAGGACATTTATGGTCAACAGAGGACATTTGTGGTCAACAGAGGACATTTGTGGTCAACAGAGGACGTTCGTGGTCAACAAAGAACATTTGTGGTCAACAGAGGACATTTATGGTCAAAAAAGGACATTTGTGGACCTATTATCCTTGTCGTACTTCGGTTGTAGGTACAAATAATAGGTTGAAAGGGAACCGACATACTTACTCAGAGGTAATGGGGACATGGCAAGCATGAAGGTTTCTTCGACGGAGCCTTCCCACTCAGAGGTAATGGGGACATGGCAGGAGTGGGCTCAATGAAGAGGAGGTACATAGAACGACTCAGAGGTAGGAGGACGTGGAAGTTTTATGCGAGGGGGCGGTTTGTTTTTGGTGGCAGTGAAAACGACTCAGAGGTAATGAGGACATGGCCGTTTCGGAAATTTGTGGAACGATTACCCTTTTTGTGCACTGGGAGTGCGGGTAGTAGATCATGAGGGAGGATCTCTTCCAAAAAGAAAGTTCAGAGGTATGACCATACATGACTTGCTATCTGAAAGAGTGACCAGAATGTGAGTTCAGAGGCACCAGCGGGTACATAACTCGATAATTTAAAGGAAAAATGGATGTGAGTTCAGCGGTACCAGCAGGTACATGACTCGATAATCTGAAAGGGAAAATGGATGTGAGTTCAGCGGCACCAGCAGGTACATGACTCGATAATCTGAAAGGGAAAATGGATGTGAGTTCAGCGGCACCAGTAGGTACATGATACGATGATTTGAAATGTTGTGGATTGTGAGTTCAGCGGTACCAACGGGTACATGACTCGATGATCTGGAGAGAATGTCGTTTAGACATAATATTTCTTCAGGAACTTGCCGTTGACGGGCAACATGAGCAAGTCTCCGTTTTACTTTGCGAGGCGGTATGCACCGTTGGAGAATACAACCTCGATGATAAACGGGCCTTCCCATTTTGGTTGGAATTTACCAGCGATTTTATGCGTCATAACCATCGGCCTTCGGACCGCCAGAACGAGATCGCCCACTTGGAATGTTCTGACTTTGACCTTCTTGTTGAAGGCTCCAGAGATGCGCGCTTGGTATAGCTCGATTCGTTGCTGAGCCAAGAGGCGCTTTTCATCCAAGGCCTCCAACTCCTGTAGCCGACGACGGTGGTTTTCGTCTGTCGTCAACTGATGCGTGAGGGCGACGCGAAGTGAGAGGATCTGAGTCTGTAATTGGAGGACTGCCTCACTTCTGTACACCAAGGAAAATGGTGTATTCCCGGTGGCTATTCGGACTGTGGTGCGATACGCCCATAAGTATTCGCCAAGCTTCTCGTTCCAGTCGCGTTTGTTAGATGATACGAACTTCTTGAGCAACTTGATAATTGTTTTGTTGAATGCTTCGGCCAACCCATTTGCTGTCGGATTGTATGGCATTGAAGCAATGTTCTGAATGCGGTGCTTATCACAGAACCGGTAGAAGGCGTGGCTTACAAACTGCGGACCATTGTCGTGTATAATCCTTCGTGGCAGTCCAAAACGATATATGACGTGATGCTTTAGGAAGCTGATCACGTTTGACGTCTTTACTTCTGCGAGCGGGATAGCTTCCGCCTATTTGGAGAAATAATCTATAATGGCTAATATGAACCGGTATCCTCGAGAGGAGGGCGGAGCAATTGGACCGATGATATCCATTCTCCATGCCTCAAATGGCCAGGATGCCACTGTCGGATATAGAAATTCTGATGGTTGGTGAATGAAGTCTGCGTGGACTTGGCAGGCTTTGCATTTCCTGGCATAGTCTATCGCATCTGCCACCATCGTGGGCCAGTATTAACCCATTCGGCGAAGGCGGTCTTGCAATTTAGGGCCAGGCTGATGGGTCCCGCAGATACCGTCATGAGCATCTCGTACGGCTTCTTTGGCTTCTACGTTTGACAGGCATCGAAGCAACAACCCGTCGTAGGATCGACGATATAGCATCTTTATTTAGAAGAATCTGAGAGAACGCCGTCTGATGGAGGTGGCTTCCTTTGGATTCTCGGGAAGGATGTCGTAGACTACGAAGTCGATGAATGGTTGTCTCCAGTCTGGTGCTTCATCGACCGCGTGGGTGGAATAGCTCGCCACGAATTGCATATTGTTCTTGGGACAGACCAGTTCGTGGCCTATCACATCCACTGATTGGCGATCATAATTCGGAACTGCTAGGGAAGCGGCAAGACCAGCTAGGGCATCAGCTTCGATATTTTGGAGTCTGGGGACATGTTCGATAAAGAACCCCTCGAACGACGAGATGATGTCAATCGCTATTTGGTGATAAGGGATCATGTCTTCGTGGCGGACCTCGTATGAGCCCCGGATCTGATTGACGATTAGTTGGGAGTCGCCGTAAGCTTCGAGGTATTCTACCCCCAGCTCTCTTGCAAGTTGGAGGCCAATGACCAGAGCGTTGTACTCGGCCACATTGTTAGAGCAGGGCTCGGTGAGGGAATAGGCACGGTTAATCACCAATTCGGAAGGGGAGATCAGCACTACCCCGACTCCGACGACTATATTGCCTTTAGGTCCGGTCCTCGAAGCACCGTCGAAGAACATTCGCCATATATTATCGTGAGAGGTTGCATGCGAGTCGGCGACCTCAACCGGGATCTCTTCATATATTCTGGAGGACTCCGAGCCTGGGTGGGCTGCTAAGAAGTCCGCCAGGGCTTGACCTTTGACTGTCTTTTGCGGGACGAAGATCATATGATAAGGGGACAGCAATATTGCCCATGTAGCGAGTCGAGAGCTGAGTGCCCCTGGTTTAGTCATGAGGACCCTGAGAGGGTTGACTCGTGAGATCACATGTATCGTTTGTCCGGTGACATAGTGCCGCATCTTCTGAATGGCGAACACCAAAGCGAGGCATTCCTTCTCTACCGTGGTGTATCGGTGCTCTGGTCCAATCATCATTCGGCTGAGGTAGTATATGGCTGGTTCGTGGCCTGCATCGTTGTTTTGTGCCAACAGAGCACCGAGAGAGTGTTCCATTGCTCGCACGTACAGCAGAAATAGTTTTTCGGCAACCGGGGCCACCAGGATTGGAGGGTTCGATAAATATTCTTTGATGCTGTCGAATGCACGCTGACATTCCTCGTCCCATACGAATGAGATGCCTTTTTTCATAAGGTGGGTGAACGGTCGGCATCGCCCGGAGAGGTTAGAGATGAATCTTCTGATGTAAGCTAGCCTCCCTTGAAGACCTCTGAGTTCGCGAAGATTTTTCGGGGGACCCATCTCCATGATTACCTTCGTTTTCTCAGGGTCTACATGAATGCCCTGAGCGGTGATAATGAATCCCAAGAACTTTCTGTTGGATACGCCTAAGAAAGATTTTGTAGGGTTCATTTTCAGATTGTGGGCTCGCATCAGGTCGAATACCGTCCTCAGGTCTTATAGATGGTCTCCCTTACAGCGACTTTTGATGGCGATGTCATCGACATAGCATTCCACCGTCTTGCGCAGGTGTTTTCTGAAGATGATACTCATGGCTCGTTGATACGTGGCGCCAGCATTCTTTAAACCGAAAGGCATGACTGTGTAATAGTATGTGCCAATCGGTGTTCGGAATGATGTGTATTTTTCGTCGTCAGGAGACATCTTGATTTGGTTGTACCCCAAGAATCCATCCATGAATGACATACGTTCGAAGCCGCATGTGTTGTCAATCATGATATCTGTGATAGGGAGGGGGAATTCGTCTTTCGGGCATGCCTCATTCAGATTGCAGAAGTCGATGCAGATTTGGATTTTTCTATTCTTCTTGAGGACCGGAACTATGTTGGCGACCCAGTCAGGATGTTGCTCCTCACGAATGAAGCCACTGGCTATTAGTTTGTTGACTTTGGCTTCGATCGCATCCATGACACCCGGGCGGAAGCGTCGTTGTTGCTGCTTGACTGGCTTTGCATCTGGCCGTATGTTGAGCTTATGAAGCACAATATCGGGATCTAACCCCGGCATGTCTTCATAACTCCATGCGAACACATCAATATATTCTCTGATAAGTTCCAGCAACGATTCTCGTTCTTCGTTTGTTAAGCTTTTACTGACAAAGATTGGCTTCGGAGAGGATTCGCTGCCGAGGTCGACCTGCATAACCTCATCTTCGGTAGGAGGTTCTTTCTGCTCGAACCGCTTTTCCTATTGTGCATCCAGCTGTTGGGCCCACGGCTCTAGTTTGAGGATTTTAGGAATGTCTTCGTCTTCTTCGTAAGCGTCGGCGAATGCCATATTGACTGACAGGACTTGTCTAAATATGTCTTCGATGCTGGTATCCGAGTCGGAGATTGGTGACTCGGTCGAATGTGACTGCCAGTCACACTCTTCGTCCGAACTCTCAGGTGTTGTCGTGGGAGTTACATACCCAAGTCCACATCGAGTTTTGCTATAGTAGTCCCGTGGCTTGCCAGCCGGGACTGGAGGCTTCAAAGGTAGTCGCCGTCCGGTGCCGTAGTTCAAGCCTGGTGTAGTCTCCAGATCATATCCCTATTTTTACATGAGATATTTGGCCTGGGGACTATAAAGATACAGAGGCAGTTTCCCTGCATCTGACCCAAGATCGACTTTTTTTATGGTGAAGGGACGCGGATCGTCTTTCCGGCCGAAGATGATCGGATGATCTCCTTCCTCGATTATGCGATACGCGTCTTCTGCTGGAATAAGCTAAATTATGGTATACACATTTGTCACCTGTGTGTGTAGGTGAGTGCCTATACCGTGTTCCATAGCATACATTGTACATAGCTTATTGAGCTCGGTGTAGTTCAAAGATAACCCTTTATTGATGAAGTAAGGTATCTTTTCTAGGGGGATTACATCATCAGCGGAGGGAACCTCAGTGTGGGCAGCCACATACTTGGCTAACTCTGGTTTCTCTTCGGCTACCCCCTGTGTGAATGAGGACTGAGAGGACGTCCTGGGAAGCTTGATTGTTAGTGGTTCAGTTGATGGAGCAGAGCGTGGAGTTGTTGGCAGACCAGCGACCCCCAGTTTGACACTTGACGTGGAGCAAGGAGTGGTTGGCTCGCTAGAAGTGTCAGACCTTGCATCGGGGTGACGACCCTTCTTGGGAAGGCGTATCGTCAGTGGCCTATCGGAGGGAATGAGCTTCTCTGTTCGGGGTTGACCGACTCTCAGCAGTCTGATTGTCAGTGGCCCCGTTGTGGGTCTCGGTACTTGGCCAGACCTTGACAGCCGAATTATCATCTGCTCTTCCTGTGCCGAGAGGCTGATCGCGTCCTTCCGCAGAGTGGCAGTGAGGGGTGCGGACTTGCCCGGTTTGCGAGCTTGGAGGTGGATCGTCAGAGGTCCTTCCGATCCCGTGGCCGTTTCGGTACCAGCTTATTCATTTCCTTCACCAAGGTGCCTCTTCGACTTTTCGTATAGGCAGGAGTCCGAATAGTAAGATTCGACCCCTTTGAAGGGATCGATGTCAGCAAATTCTGTCTTCACGAAGCCGTATTTGTCGACATATTTGAAGCACTGGTGTAGCGTGGAAGACACGATCATGTAATCGTGTATCCATGGGCGCCCCAAGAGGATGTTGTAAGAATTGTCTGCATCTATGACGTAGCAGGTGACTTCGGATTGGAGGTCGCCAATTTGACACTTCAGACGAATCTTCCCAATAGGGTAGCTCCTGCCCGAATTGAAACCACTGATGGCGGTGCTTGTAGGCGTCAGGCGATGCATTGGGTTGCGGAGATGATGTAGCAGACACTTCGGGATGATGCTTATGGAAGAGCCAGGATCTATGTGCATCCGATCCACCTTTACGTCGCCGATGTATCCGGTGTAGTATAACGGGCGGTCATGCAGGTTGGTTTTGATGAGCATATCCAGCGAAGAAAAGACGATATTGGGCATCGCTCCCGTACACGCACTGTCTTGGAGATCTGTAGGTTGATTATCTCCCGTGAGGTTGACCTGAGCCAAGTATGCATTGGCATTTTGGAGTGCGTCGCTCAAGGCTGTGCGGACGTCCTTCGAGAGCCTCAGAAGTTCATATAAGGACAATTTGGCCGGTGTATTGGCCAATTGCGCTAGTATATCGAAGTTGTAGGGCCTCTCCAGTCCCTGAGGTATCTCTTTTCGGAGAGATTTGTCGAAGTGAGTCTCCCTCGGCCTAGGCTTATCGGTCGTCGGAGGCTGAGGGGGCCCTGGAGCGTCAGTAGTAGCTGGAGGATGATCATCAGTTGAATTCTCAGCCACAGGTTGGGATTGTGCTCCAGATCGAGTAACGACGGCTGTGACTTCTTCCACGTCTGTCGAGATGGTACGGCAGGATCTGACTTTTCCACTTCTCCTCTTGTGAATGGGAGGTGGCGTTGACTGAGTCACCTCGTGGACCAGGTCCGTATGGACCCACATGATTTCTCCTCGCGATGTGGTGAGGGGTACTAGACCAGCAGCTTGATCACGAGTAGGCGAAAGATTAGCAATTTCCATCGTTGCCAGAGGGATGGGTATGACACCGTCTTGAGTCTCCGTTGGAGGGAAGCTGCCGAATTGTACGGACACCATGTTGGCTGCTACGGTTACCTCCTCGAAATTGATAGCCAGCGCGTTTGAATCGATGAGATTTTGGATGTATCGTTTTAGTTGGTAGCAGTCATGTGTAGCATGGTGGACGTAGCGGTGGTAATGGCATAACTTTGGATTCTCCAGATCTGCCGGCCGAGGCTCCCGTCTCGGTGGAGGAAGCTAAATTCTGTCTTCTTGTATGAGCATGTCTAAGATGGGCTTGACGTGACCGTCTTCGAAGGAGTAAGTGATTTGCGGCCATTGTTTGTCTGCTGGCTGTGACTCAGGCTTCTGGGCTGTATCGGCCACCATAGCTTGCTTGCCTCTGTTGTCCCGATTATTGGAGGGGCTACTCCCATTGTCATTGTTGGTGTTGGGACGCTTGCCCTTGTTCTCTCCCTCCGAAATGTGCAACCCCAGTTGGCGAGCCTTTCTTAACCATTCTTCAGCACTTGTGGCGCTGATGATAAGTGCCTTCCAATCCTTGAATTGACACTCGCCCATCCAGAGACTGATTATTGGGAGCAATCTTTTTTGGCAAATTTCAATCAAGAAGGAATCCGGATTACCAGATGGTAACTTCATTACGGTTTGACGAAACCACTCAATATAATTTCTCGTCAACTCCTTCTCTCCTTGGACGACATCCATGAGGGTAGACATCGGGACGTCCTGTCCTACCTCGTAGAATCTCTCCAAGAACAAGCGCTTGAAGCCAGCGAAGGAGTGGATGTAGTTGTCTGGCAAGTTGCGGTACCAGTCGAAGGCGACTCCTTCCAATGCCCCGATGAATAATCGTGTGAGGCTAGCGTCATCATGGGGCAGATGGTTGGTGGTGACCTCGAAGTAAGTAATGTATCGACTTGCTGAGGTCTTGCCATCATATGGGTTGATATTGAACGGCTTATATCTTGGTGGGAATGGAACATCCCTCCATTCAGCAGGATATGGTTGCCGTATTCTGAGATCTTGAGAGTTTTCTCGGGCGTGGAACATGGCTCGGAGCTCTTGAACCTCTCTTCTTACTTCTCGGGCCTCATCTGTCGCGGTAGGGGCCGTTATTTCGGAAGGATTATTGCCAGGGTTCGGTGCCGCTGAATTTGAATCTATATTGATTGCGGGACCCGTGCTTGTTTGGCCAGGTGTCACTCCCTGCAGAGTAGGAAGAGCCGCTTCGATCTCGTCTACAGACTTGACCAAGGCGTGCAGTATGGCCTCCAAAGTGTCGATGCATTGGTGATCACCGGAGCCACCTTGGTTGCTGTCCGTCATGAACACCGTCCTTACATGAGGAGTGATGGAGGGAACGGTAGAGGATGTGCCCTCCGAGTCATACCCATGCACCGAAAAGTCATCGAGGTAGGTAGGAATGTTCTCTTCGGGTTTGAACTCGGAGGGAACAGTACCCCCAGCCTCAGAGCTTGCTTCGTCTTGAGAGTCATAGATGTCCTCGGGGACATCGACATCTGTTGTATCTGATGGGAGAGTTGTTTCCCCGGGCTCGTCTCCTAAAAACATCGGATTGTTGTGGATGTTCGGAGGAGTGCTACCCCCAGCTCCCACGACCCCCAGCGATGTGGACGATGAATCTCCCATTGTAGCGGATTTCGTCTTTGAACATGTGTGTTGGAATACTCCGGTGGAGGACAACTGTTTAGACGACAGTTTCTTAGCTGTAGTGGTTGATATCTTGGGGCTAGAGATGCTTGTCTTCTTCCCTCTCCCCTCGGCGGGGACTTTCTGAATGGAATTGCAGGAGACAATAGGAGGTGCCTCGTCCTCCGAGCTCGGATGCTGTAGTCTTTGGAAGACGGACGGCCGGTCTTCTGTCACTGCCGCGTTGTTGTAACAGCAGTTGACGATGATCTGGGTGCAGTAACGTCCGTGTGAGGACTCTTTGTACGCCACGGCCCCTTCTCTTTTCTTGCGTTTGTAGACGATAGCCTCACGCAGGTCAGAGGAACTACTCTGTCCGTTCGTCGCCGGGGGCTGGGTTCGAGTAGTTCTGTACAACTTTCCATCAGAGGCCCGCATGATAATCAGCAGGACGCCCCGATGGTCAGAGGTTGGGGCAGCTGACTGGGCTTGGTGAGCCCGCGCTGCCCTAGACTTCCTCCTTTTAGCACTTGCGGGTGCGTAATAGGAGAAGTCCAAATTGAATACCACATAGTCTGGCTTATCACCCAGAGAACCATCAGGGTTAGGACCGCATGAGAGACGGTCGAAGACTGATCGAGAGAAGCATGGAACGGACGCTATGCGGCTAGAATTAGGTACCGTACAGGCTGTCTGCATGCGATTGTCTTCTGCTGTTGGATGAGTTGTTCTTGTGCGACTGGGAGCCACGACCGTGCAGGCTGGCCGCATGCGGTTGGCAACTATGGCCGCATGGGTTTTCTGCAAGCGATTGACTTCCATAGCCGTATGAGTTTCAGCCATGTGGTTGGCAGCTGTAGCCGCATAAGCTATGCGGCTGACAGATGTGGCCGCATGAGTTTTCTTCATGCGGCTGGCGGATGTAGCCGCATGAGCTTTCTTCCTGCGGGTAATACCCTTATGCGGCTCGAATCGCATAGAGTTCCTCTTTGCCCCTGCAAGTCCAGCATCGTAGTATTTTCTTCTGCCGGACTTGGGGACAGCAGAGTTGTCTACGGTCTGAAGTGGGGCCGCAGGAGAGTCTTTCTCGCCGTCTTGAGCAACAGAGGGCATCCCATCGAGGGCTTGGAGAGGAGCAAATGATTTTGGCCTCCACTCTTTGCGAGCCTTCGTCTCGCGGGTGCGCTTCTGGACGGGGCCAACGCTTCCTTCGGAGAGCATCTCTTCAAACGCCTGTTGGTCGAAGCGGACGACAATCTTTTGTTGCGTGGAGCCAAGTTTGGCTGCATTCGACTGCGTCACTAACTCCTCAGCCGTGGAGAAGTTTATCTCCAACAGAGTCGCCATCGTGTTTGCCATAAAATATAAAAGAGCAGAACAATTATCGGAGGACTGGACTTTTACTTTACGTTACAAACTCGCTTATACAAAAAAGCCTAGGGACGAAAACCTTGGTACAGCAGTCTAAGTACAATTGTTTATTTTAGATTCTGGGGGGTGACGATAGAGGCTCGAAAAAGCGACGGCCACTCTGCCTTACTCCTTGGACGATCGGTATGCAGCCTTGGCTCGGGGAAGATCTGTTTGGCGTTGACGAAGAAATGCCCTTCTTGCTCTCCTCGAGTTGCTCTTCTGGCTTCTCTCTCTCTCTATGTATTTCCTCTTTGATTATTAGGGGGGGAGCTCTCTGTGTGTCTCCTCTCGTAAGGGAATGGCACCTTACTATTTATAAGAGTGGGGGCATCATTAGGGTTTGGATACTTGCCCATTCCCAAAGTGGCGGCGGCCAATCTGGACCATTAGTCTTGAATGTGAAGGATCTGGGCCATTAATGTGGATAATGTTGAATCCTGTGAATGATTATTGCTGATTGCTTTAAATCTTCATGATTGATTATGTCAAGCTTGGATCTCTCACCACGTGTCCTATTGGCTTGATTATGAATGATATGGCCTGATCTCATTAATTATGAGGATAGCATTAAATATGGTTATTGGGATCTGGTAAATCTTTGATTAATTTACGCATCCCATAATCACCCTGCTACCAGCTATCACGTCATGGGGGCAATTGAATCTCTGCCACGTGTCTTAATGGTGGACCCTGCCAGAGCCGCATGATATCCGTGAACCGTATAAGACAGTGTCTCGATGAGCCGCATAGATATAGTACTTGCGAGCCGCATGGGATGGTTTCTTGGTGAGCCGTTGGAAGCTGATCTCTGCCAGCCGCATGAAGCTGTTCTTCGATTGAGCCGCATGGGATGGTTTCTTGGTGAGCCGCAGGAAGCTGATCTCTGCCAGCCGCATGAAGCTGTTCTTCGATTGAGCCGCATGGGAGTAACAACGTGGCAATTTCGGATCGTATCAGAGATTTTCTTATGTTCCCGAAGAGTCTGCCATTATGGCGGGACCATCATGGCACTTTATGTCAGAGCCGTTAGCTGTCAAATCATGGCAGAGCATTAAATAGGGCCATTACTCGATGGCCAGCTGTGTGAAGGGATCCCAGGGGGACACGTGGTGATGATCGAGCCGCATATACTTTCGAGCCACATGAGGTTGGAAGACTCTTTGAACTGCATGGGACTGTCCCTATGTAAGCCGTATGGATTCTCCTGTCCCGAGCCGCATGAGGCTTGAGGGTCTTTCTGAACCGCATGGGACTGCCCCTATATGAGCCGTATGGGGTTCTCCTGCTCCGAGCCGCATAGACCATCATTCTGATATTTTTCATGCTTCTACAGGGTATAGCGAGATTCTTCTGGGCAATCCTAGCTCGCATCTGGAGTCACTAGAAAGTCTGATTGACGGGGCATGTGCATGGGACTATTACACCGCCAGATGCACGGGTGTAATTTTTACTTTGCCAGAAGATAAACCTGAAACTCACCTGCTTTTTGCTGCTGTAAAGTTTTATACTCAGGTCAGTACCCTTAATCCTCGATATGGCCGTGAGCAGAGTTTAGTATCGGGGACTAGGCTTGCCCCTACTCTTACCGATATAGGACGAGCCCGAGCAATGAGGGGCCGTAGCAAGGAAGGTGCCGTACCTGCGACAGAGCCGGCTGCAGCACTACCACGGAGGTAGCTCTTGAAGAGCCGGCTGCTACAGCACCGCAAAGGGAAGATATTGAAGAGAACACTTCTCTCCCTGATCTTCCTCAAAAATGAAAAGCTTCGACTGAACTGGCTCAACAGTCGACTTTTAGAAGGAAGAAGAAACTTGCTGTCAGTAGTGTAAAGAAGGTCAAGGATGTGGGTGCCGGCTCGCTTCCTCCTAGAAGATCTTCTCGACTAACTCAAAGGAGTGAAACGGCATCATGGGCTGTTATTATCCCGAAGGTAGGTCCTTTTCTGGATTCAATAGCCATCTTGGAAAAACCAATACTCGTGCTACCTTCAAATAATGCTCTCTTACCCTTACATTTGTCCTTTACATAGGACGTTGAAGTTATACCCGAGGCAGGTGCATCTTTGTCTGAAGAGGTGGACGTGACGACGATGTCCCCCATTCGTCCTCAACCGACGGATGAAGCCAGTCCCTCTTATAATATCTCTTTAGGAGATACGTCTGAGCTTGGGGCTCTAATAAAGGAATTGGATGAGAATCAAGTCCAATCAGCTCACCCTCCCGTGGGTACGTTGTTCTTGTACCTTACTTCGGATAAGATTTTTCGACTTCAATTTTGTATACTTCTTATGAGACTGACTTTCGTCATGTATTCCCTTGTAGACGAGAAGAGGGAACAAAGTACAGAGGCTGCCCCAAACACTTGGGCAAGACAAGAAGTTGCCCCTGGTTCCTCTGGAATTTCTAGTGTAAAGGAATTTGTTGGTACGTCGGCATCGGCTGTAAAAAGAGAGGTTGAACAACGCACTGAGGGGGCTGTTACTGAATCTAATCCACGTCCAGCTGGGGCCGTAGAAGATATACAGCCTGATGTCCAAAATATACGGGGCCTTGCCATTGTTACCATTGAACAACCTGGTCATGCTCTTGGCTCCTTCGTAACCAGGACTAAAGACCTGGCTTAAGTTGGTGCTGTGTAAGCAGAAGGTACAAATTTACAACTCTTTCGCACACTTTTAGGTTTTTTCTTTCCGTCACTGATAGATATATTGCTTGCTTGTCAGGTTCGATTTCTTGTTAGGTTCGATTTCTTCGGCAGTCAACTCACTGTCTAAGGCTACTTGAAGAGAGGGAATCTGGATTTCTAGGGAAAGAACTGCTTCACTCCCATAAACCAGAATGAATGGCATACTGCATGTTGGAGTCCGGACCATTATTGATAGGCCCAGAGACATTCGCCGAGCTTCTCATTACAATCGTGCTTGTTTGAAGACACGAACTTTTTGAGAAGTTTGATGATGGTCTTATTGAAGGCTTCTGCTAATCCATTAGCTGCTGGATTGTAAGCGGTAGAGGCTACATTCTGATTTTAATTCTTATCGCAGAACCAATAGAATACATGGCTGGTGAATTATGGACCATTATCATGGATGATCCTGCAAGGTAGGCCAAAGCGGTAGATGACATGATGTTTGACAAAACTGATCACATTTGACATCTTTACTTTGATGAGCGGTATAGCTTCCGCCTATTAGGAGAAGTAATCAGTTATAGCTAGGACAAACCGATGTCCTCTAGAGGATGGCGGGCTGATTGGGCCGATGACGTCCATACCCCTGGCTTCAAAAGGCTAAGATACCACCGTCGGGTATAAAAACTTTGAAAGTTGATGAATGAAATCGACGTAGAACTGACAAGCCCTACACTTCTTTGTATATTGAATAACATCTGCTATCATCGTGGACCAATAATAAACGTCTGAGACGATCTTGTAATTTGGGGCCTGGTTGGTGTGCACCACAAATTCTATCGTGAACCTCACGTAGTGCATGTTTGGCTTACGTGTCAGATAAACATCGTAAAAGTAGCCTGTCGTAAGAACATTGGTACAACATTTTGGTAGCTGTATCATAGTAAAATCTGAGGGATCGCCATTGGATAGACACTGCTTCTTTGGGTCCTCAGGAAGGATTTCGTAGATGGCGTAGTCTATAAAATAAAATCACCAGTCTTTGACGTCGATGTTCGTTTCTGCTGCATAACTGTGATGAATATGTAAGGTATCTTTCGCACAGAATAACTCTCGACCAGACACTATGATCGAGTGTTGAGTATTGATAGGGACGGTCAAAGAAGCAGCCAGACCAGCTAAAGCATCTGCTTTTACATTCTGTAATCGAGACACGTGCTCGATGAAGAATCCAGCAAAGGTAGAAGCCAACTCGATCGTCGTTTTGTGATATAGGATGAGATCTTCGTGACGAACTTCATAATCCCCTCGGACCTGACTAACTATTAGCTTAGAATTGCCATAAGCTTCTAGATAGTCAACTCCCAATTGTTTTTCCAATTGAAGGCCGATTAGTAGGGCGTTATATTCGGCCACGTTGTTAGTATAAGGTTCCACGAGAGAATACACTCGGTGTATAACCAGATAGTCGGTTGACACAAGCACGATGCCTATTCCGACCATAATATTTCCTTTAGGTCCTGTTCTTGACGCACCGTCAAAGAACATTCACCAAATAGGGATTTCCTCAGTTGCGGTGTTAGACTCAACTACTTCATCCGGGATGTCATCGTAGAGTTTGGAAGATTCTAGCATTGGATGAGTTGCTAAGAAATTTGCTAATGCTTAGCCTTTTACTGCCTTTTGAGGGACGAACAACATATCCTATAGAGTCAACAACATTGCACATGTAGCTAAACAGGAATTAAGAGAACCCGGTTTAGTCATGAGTATTCTGCGAGGATTGACTCTGGATATGATCTGGATAGTCTGTCCAGACACATAGTGACGTATCTTCTAGATAGTAAATACCAGTTTGAGACATTCCTTTTCTACGGGTGTGTATTTGTGTTCGACACCCACCATCGTGCGGCTGAGGTATTAGATTGCATGTTTATGACCGCCTTCATTCTTCTGGACTAACAGGGCCCCAAGAGAATGATCTATAGTGCGAACATATAACAAAAAAGCCTTTCCAACTATCGGAGCCATCAACACTCTAGGCTTGTGAGATACTTCTTGATTTCGTCAAATACGTGCTGACATTGTTTAGTCCATAAGAAAGATACTCCTTTCTTCATGAGCTAAGTAAATGGTTGACACCTTCCAGAAAGATTTGAAATGAATCGTCTGATGTAGGCTAACCTTCTTTGAAGTCCGCGTAGCTCTTTGAGATTTATTGGAGGATGCATATCGAGGATAGCTTTCACTTTCTCTGGGTCAAGATGTATACCCTTTAAAGTGATAAAAAACCAAGGAACTTGCTGCTGGAGACTCCCAGAAAAGACTTGGTTGGATTCAACTTGAGTTGGTGTGTACGTATTAGTTCGAACACCGTTCTTAAATCTTGGAGGTGGTTGCCCTTGAGACAACTTTTAACTGTAATATCATCTACATAGCATTCTATTGTTTTATACAAATTATCGCAAAAAATTATGTTCATAGCTCGCTGGTATGTCGTACCCACATTTTTTAATCCGAAGGGCATCACCGTATAGCAGTATACTCCCAACGGTGTTCGAAAGGATGTGTGTTTCTCATCATCGGGGAACATCTTGATCTGGTTGTAACCTGAGAAGCCATCCATGAAGGACATCCGCTCGAAGCCACAAGTATTGTCGATCATTACGTCGGTGATCGGTAGAGAAAACTCATCTTTTGGGCATGGAGAGTTCAAATCGCGGTAATCGATACAGACTCGAACTTTCTCGTTCTTTTTCATGACCGAAACAATATTAGCAACCGAGTCAGGGTGTTGTTCTTCGCAAATGAACCCACTTGAGATAAGCCTTTTGACTTCAGTTTTGATAGTGTCACCCTCATTCCCGTATTTTCTCGTATTTCGTATTTATACTCGTATCTGCATTTTGGCATGTATTTTATTTTTCTCAAGCTTGTGGAATTTCGGTATTTATCGTATTTTGGGTTTTCTTATGGCTCGGTTTTAATTGGGTTGGTTCGGTTTGGTTCAGTTTTATGTGTGTTGGATCACCTTAGCCTATGCTACCCCTCAATCCACCATAACTCCTCCTCTTTATAACCCCCACCTACCACTCTCTCTCCTCATAACTTCTACCATTAATTTCCTTCTTCTTCTTCTTCTCCTTCCTCTACAACTCTCCCAACCCTAGGCAAGTGCATCTTGCCACTACATGAGAACCCTCTTTTCTTTGTCCATTTGCTAGATTAGGACATGGTGATCAACATTAGAACTTGGGTTTTTGTGTTTTGGATCCTCTTTGTGATAGATCTAAGTCATTTCTATTTTCGGATTTTACATGGTTTGATCTCTTTAAGTTGGATTTTCATGGGTTTTGGTGTTTCCAAGTGGAAGAGCATTCAATTCTACCCAAGTTGGAACTTTGGAAATCCAGATTTGGAGTTCGGATGGCCATGTTCTGAACTTTTGAAGCTTGAGTTCATCCATGGTGTTCTTGCTGCTTGGAGAAGAACAATGAGCAGTGTGCAGAGCTGTTTAACTCACGCACACTGAGCTACGCGCGCTCTTTAGCGCTGCGTACGCAGACTTGAGTACGCTTCCTGTTGGAAGCGTGTCTCCTTGAGCGTGCGTGACTTTCATGCAGCTGCTCCCTTGAGCGTGCGTGACTTTCACGCAGCTGCTCCCTGTAGCGTGCGTGACTTTTCACCTACGCTGCTTCCTTCAGCGTGCGTGTCTTTTCACCTATGCTGCTCCCTGTAGCGTGTGTGACTTTTCACCTACGCTGCTCCCTGTAGCGTGCATGACTTTTTACCTACGCTGCTTCCTTCAACGTGCGTGACTTTTCACCTACGCTGCTCCCTGTAGCGTGCGTGACTTTTCACCTACGCTGCTTCCTTCAGCGTGCGTGACTTTTCACCTACGCTGCTCCCTGTAGCGTGCGTGACTTTTCACCTACGCTGCTTCCTTCAGCGTGCGTGACTTTTCACCTACGCTGCTCTCTGTAGCGTGCGTGACTTTTCACCTATACTGCTCTCTCAGCGTGCGTGACTTTTCACCTACGCTGCTCCCTGTAGCGTGCGTGACTTTTTACCTACGCAGCTCTCATGCGTGCGTGACTTTCGCGTACGCTGCTCTCCTGACCCCCTTGCTTAACCCATTGGCTCTTGGAGTTTTGGTCTTATTTCTTTAAGCTTGGCTTTTCTATAGCCCAGTATATTAATATTTCATTAGATATTTTACGCCCATTTTATATCCTTACGCCTTTTGTCATGAACTTGATTTTACTTAATATGTTTGGAATGACTATTGTACATGGGTTGGTATGGCAAGAAACTAGCATAACACGACAGTGACCCGTAGTGGTGCACTCCTGACATGACCAACCTGACATGATAGTGGCCCGTCGTGGCGCACTCCTGACAAGTACCCTGACATGATTTATCCGGATAACTTGATAGTGGCCCGTGACGGCGCACTCCTGACTTAACATGACCTGATAACTTAGCTTGACCTGTCTTGACACCGTGGGTGGTTCTTTCTTGCTTGCTTGTTAATCCACTTGTCCAGTCTCGCATCATGTCTAGGATGGGACTCCTGAGTACCACGGTCAGGAGTACCTACTAAAATGGATTAAGGCTAATAACTAGAATAACACAGTAGTCATGAAGAGATGACACAACTACAGGCAATCCCGTTACCTGGGCGCTCTTGGGATCTGTACTCTGCCGTCGAGTAGGGCACATTTCCAGCGTACCGTCGAGTGTTGCACCCTCTAAGTCACCTAAGGGTACATTTGTCTCCCGGGCGATGTACCCACCTGAATTCAACCCTAATCTTTCGTCTTGGGTAACCTGGATGGTCTGCAGGGCTTGTGGCTGTGGAACAATCTCACTGCATCTTGTTAGTAATTAGGCCTATGATAACCCTAATTAGTTAAAGTAGTAAGCCGTAGGATCTGCTTGGCCGTGATTGATTGAATGAGGTATAACCAGTCTAGTCATGTCTTGATCCCATGCAAGATTACTTCCTGTCTTGATTACTTACATTACTTATCTTGCCGATAAATGGTGGGAAACCAAGCTCTGTTCAGATGAAGGGTTACAACCCCCGTCCTTGTTTGGTTTACGGGTTGTAACCTGGCTATCGGAATAGTTCCATGGTTATCTCGTCGTATATCATCCTGACATGTTTTCATAATTTTAGTTTTAATATTAGATTTTCTTGTGCTGATTGCTGGCTTTTGTTCTTATTTCGTGGCCCCCTTGTGGCACTTGCTCTTTCTGGGGTTGACCCAGCTGGTTTTGTGTGGCCAGATTTCGGAGCAGCTCCCGAGGATCTACCAAGCTTCCAGCCCAATGGTGAACACTAGACGGAATCCGGGCCAAGAGTGGGTTTTCTATTTTGTTTCGCTCACTCTATTGTAAAAATTATTCTTTTGAGACGTTTAGCCGACGAGCACCTGTTAGCTCGAAGCACTTTTACTTACTGTCTGCCTACGGGCTGTAAACATGATTGACAAATCCTAGGGTTGATCATGTATGACTAAACTCTTGCTAGTCCTAACATTTTATAGCGACTAGCTTCATGATCAGCTGAATATGTAATATTTGGGACACCTTATTATTGTATATTTAATGATCATACATCTTGCGACTTTACTTACTTGTGGTGATTGAGACACTAGGCTTGTTCATGACCATAAGAGACTGTTGGCTTTTAGAAAACCCTCACATATCTAGACAGCCGTGACCGTATATCGAGGTGGTTTCCATTTTAATATACGTAGCTGGCTATGTCTGCCCTCGCTCTCCAGTATTCTGGTTCTGGGGCATGACATGGTTTAAGTGGTGGCCCATGCAGGTCTTGTCAATCAAGATGTGGGAGGGTTTACCAGATAGATGTCTCAATCAGTACTCGTCCTTGATCTATGTTCGTATCCTCTGAATCCCTGGATTCTTGCCCTGATCCTGTGCTTATATCATTGATCTGTCCTGGTCCTTTCCTTATTGTTTCCTGTGTCGTCTTCTTCAGCTGTACTGTACCTGGTCCTACCGATCGACGAGGTAGAGCATTTCCCGTGGATCAGCAACAACCCGGAGATCAAGCCCAGCATTCCGGGGTAGCCTCCAGAGTTGTGCCTACTGGAGGAGAGTCACCAGTTCGGCCCGTCCAGCCCGCAGAGCCAGATGATGGTACCTTAGTAGGCCTCATCAGAACCTTGATAGCTTTCCAGGATCGTCGAAGCGACGCCCTGCACCAGACAGTTCAAGATGCTTTGACCCGAGGCGGACATCTAGGGAACCAGGCGGCAAACAGCTTCAAGCGATTGAACCCTCCTTTCTTCGACGGCACCGAGGATGCGATTGCCGCGGATGCATGGCTTCAGGATACCGAGGTGATTCTGGAAGCAGCTAGGACACCTGAGAATAAGAAGGTGGCGGTGGTACGCCTGTAATTGTTGGACTTGGCTCGCAATTGGTGGACGGCGCAAGCCATGAGATTAGTGGCACCCATTGCTTGGGCAGTATTTAGGGAGAGATTCCAGACGAAGTATTTCGATGCTGTGGCTCGGTACGACCTGCAGACCAGATTTACCAACTTGAAGCAAGGAGGCAGATCAGTCGACAGTTATGCATCGGAGTTTTCTAGGCTCAGTAGGTTTGCCCCCACCTTGGTGGCGATCGAGCTCGATAGAGCCCAACGGTTCCAGCAGGGACTGCATTTGGAGATCTTGTTGGCGATTTAACAGTTCGAGCACCAGACGTTCGATGCAGTCTTGAGAGCAGCTAGGAGGCATGAGTATACCTCCCAGAGGATCGTGGATAGGACCGGAAGTAGGAAGCGGTCCCACAGTCAGATGCACCAATCATCAGCTCCGGCCCTGGCAGCTAGGGGATTGACCATTGGAACTCCGAGGCGGGCGGCCTCAGTAACGTCGGTTCAGCATTCGACCCCGACGTACCCGCAGCAGCAGAAGCAGAAGCAGACTTCCGCGATATGATGTTCTCATTGCGGGAAGCCAGGGCATGTGGTGGCAGACTGCCGCAGGGCGCAGGGATTGTGCCTGGCTTGTGGAGCAGCAGATCATAGGGTTGGGGCTTGCCCTAATAGGGGTGGTTCATCAGCATCCAACCCTTCTAGCTCTTCGGTGAGAGGACCGGCCCCAGCACCAGTTCAGCAGCAGTATCAGTCTTCGAGGCCCTTGCCGCCTCAGTCTCAGGCATTCCAACAACAGCACCCCCAGCAGTATGCACAGGCCCAAGCTCAGACCCAGAATAGGCAGAGAGGCTTCCAGCAGAGGGGACCAGCAGCCAGAGGACAAGGTCAGGCCATGATGATGGCTATGGAAGAAGAAGTTGCACCAGGTGAGGTTGTGGCAGGTACTATTCTCGTCAACTCCTTTCCAGCTTCGGTATTGTTTGATTCTGGTGCATCGCATTCATTCATGTCTGTACGATTCGCGACACGGATAGGATTGGAGCCCGAGTCATTATCAGTGAGGCTCAATATACTTACTGGTAATGGCCTTGTGGGAGTAGATCGTGTGTTTTCCTCGTGTCGGATCGTAGTTAGCGTTAGGGAGTTCCCAGCTAGACTCATAGAGTTTCCTATGGCAGACTATGATGTAGTCCTAGGCATGGATTGGTTGAGGAACCAGTATGCTAGGATAGACTGCCATATTGGCAGAGTTGTCTTTAGTATCCCCGGCGAGCCAGAGTTTTCGTTTTCCAGAGGCGCAGTGGAGCAGTCTTCTCCAGCATTACGGATGGCAGTAGCAGCAGTGCAGTTACCCCGGATAGTTGAAGAGTTTCCAAACGTCTTTTCAGAGGAGCTTCCAGGGATGCCGCCAGAGCGGAAGATTGAGTTCACTATAGACTTGATTCCTGGGACAGCACCAGTATTAGAGAGAGTCTACAGAATGGCGCCTTCAGAGTTTGAGATTTTGTACAAGATGATTGAAGAACTGAGGACCAAGGGATTCATCCGTGCAAGTGGATCGCCTTGGGGAGCCCCAATGCTTCTTGTGAAAAAGAAGGATGGTACGTCCAGGCTATGTGTTGATTATCGTACCTTGAATTCGGTGACAATCAAGAACAGATACCCTCTTCCGAGGATAGATGACTTGTTTGATCAACTCAGAGGGGCTTCAGTGTTCTCGAAGATCGATTTGCGGTCGGGATACCACCAGATCAGAGTCAGAGAGCAGGACATCCCGAAGACAGCATTCAGATCGAGGTATGGACATTGGGAGTTCCTTGTTATGCCCTTTGGAGCGACCAATGCGCCGGCCGTATTCATGGACCTCATGAATCGCATTTTCATGCCTTACTTGGACCAATTTGTGATCGTGTTCCTAGATGACATCCTGGTCTACAGCATGAGTGAAGCAGAGCATGAGCAGCATCTCAGAGTCGTCCTTCAGACGCTTAGGGAGCATCAGTTGTACGCCAAGTTCAGTAAATGCGAGTTCTTGCTCGATCGCATTTCGTACTTGGGTCACATCATTACCCGAGGAGGAGTAGAAGTGGATCCCCAGAAGATTGTGGCTATCGAGTCATGGCCGGTACCCAGCTCAGTGGTAGAGGTTCGCAGCTTCCTTGGATTGGCCGGCTACTACCGGCGGTTCGTTTCAGATTTCGCAAGGATTTCAGCACCGATGACCCAGTTGACCCGCAAGGATGTGCTGTTTGTTTGGACAGCAGTGTGTCAGGAATCATTTGAGAAGTTGAAGCGAGGTTTGATAACGGCTTCCATTCTCACCCTTCCAGATGGGACCGAAGGATTCACAGTTTATTGCGACGCTTCAGGCAGAGGATTGGGGTATATCTTGATGCAGCATGGGAAGGTAATATCTTATGCGTCATGTCAACTTCGTGATCATGAGAAGAATTACCCGACCCACGACTTGGAATTGGCAGCGGTAGTGTTTGCTTTGAAGTTGTGGAGACACTACTTGTACGGAGATAGAGTAGAGATCTTTACTGATCATAAGAGCCTGAAGTATGTTTTCACCCAGAAGGACCTTAATATGCGGCAGAGAAGATGGCTCGAGCTACTAGTGGATTATGATATAGATTTGCAGTATCATCCCGGGAAGGCCAACGTTGTAGCAGATATATTGAGTAGGAGAGCCGGAGTTTATCTCCTGACGGCGCAACCAGAATTATTGGCAGATCTTCAGAAGATGGGAATTAAAGTGGTTCTTCCAACCAGCGTGGCATTGATGGCCAGCCTACAGGTTCAGTCCAGCATAGTTGAGAGAATCCGGACGGCACAGTCAACAGATTCCAAGATCCAGCGACTCAGAGCAGAGTGCGAAGCAGGAAGAAGGCCAGAGTTATGTATCCATGAAGACGGTACACTTCGGCACGGCACTCATCTTTGTGTACCTAGTGGAGATATCAGACAGGAAGTCATGGAAGAAGCCCACAGTTTATAGTATTCTATTCATCCGGGTGGTACGAAGATGTACCATGATATTCGTCAACATTTCTGGTGGAATGGCATGAAGAGGGAGATAGCCCGATTTGTCTCTCGGTGTTTGGTTTGCCAACAGGTTAAAGCTGAACATCAGAGGCCCACTGGACTTCTTCAACCCTTACCGATCCCAGAATAGAAATGGGAACATATAACCATGGATTTCGTGACCGAATTGCCCAGATCTCCGGCCGGCAGAGATGCTATTTGGGTAATTGTGGACATGCTTACCAAGATGGCACACTTTCTCCCGTTCAGAGTTGGACAGTCGACGACGCAGCTAGCAGAGATGTATCTCAGGCAGATCGTCAGGCTTCACGGTGTGCCAGTCAGCATCACCTCAGACAGGGATTCAATATTCACATCACACTTTTGGCGCAACTTGTAGAAGAGTTTAGGGACTCGCCTTCAGTTCAGCTCAGCTTATCACCCACAGACGGATGGTCAGTCAGAGCACACAATCCAGACTCTTGAAGATATGTTGAGATCTTGCACCCTTGACTTCGGTGGTTCATGGGAGAATCATCTGCACCTGGTGGAATTTTCATACAACAACAGTTATCAGGCCAGTATCCAGATGGCACCCTTCGAGGCTCTTTATGGCAGGAAGTGCAGATCCCCGCTAGCTTGGGACGGTGTCGGAGAGAGGCAGATGCTCGGACCTGAATTGATTTCCCAGATGGTTGAAGTGGTCAGGAAGGTCAGAGATCACCTCCGAGTTGCCCAGGACCGCCAGCGCCATTGGGCCGATGCTCATCGGCGTCCCTTAGAATTTGCTGTCGGCGACCATGTATTCCTTAGGATCTCGTCTAACCGCGGCGTCATTCGCTTCGACTTGCGGGGAAAGCTTAGTCCTAGGTATATAGGGTCGTTCGATATTCTAGAGCGAGTAGGAGATGTATCCTATCGTCTCGCTCTTCTGCCGTCGTTAAGTGAGGTGCATGATGTATTCCATGTGTCCCAGTTACGACGGTATATTCCGGACCCGAGCCACATCCTAGATCATTCAGAATTGGTTGTTGGTACCAACCTTTCGTATGAGGAGAGGCCCGTGTCTATTTTGGACCGGAGGGAAAAGATACACAAGAACAAGACTATTAAATTAGTCCGTGTTGCTTGGGGTCATCACTCTCTAGGTGAGTCAACGTGGGAGCGTGAGGACGACATCCGATCGCGATATCCCTACCTGTTTGACTCGTGAGGTATAATGTCTTTCTTATGCCTTACGTTTTCCCTTCCTTGCTTGCATTGTATGATTGTATGATTGAACTGCTTAGTGTAGCTTGCCTGTGCTTAGTGTAGCTTGTCGTGACAATCTCTAGCTCCTTGATTAAATTCCGAGGACAGAATTCTTTTAAGGTGGGTAGAGTTGTCACCCTCATTCCTGTATTTTTCCTGTATTTCATATTTATACTCGTATCTGGATTTTGGCATGTATTTTATTTTTCTCAAGCTTGTGGGATTTCGGTATTTCTCGTATTTTGGATTTTTCTCATAGCTCAGTTTTAATTGGGTTGGTTCGGTTTGGTTCGGTTTTATGTGTGTTGGATCACCTTAGCCTATGCTACCCCTCAATCCACCACAACTCCCCCTCTTTATAACCCCCACCTACCACTCTCTCTCCTCATAACTTCCACCATTAATTTCCTTCTTCTTCTTCTTCTCCTTCCTCCACAACTCTCCCAACCCTAGGCAAGTGCATCTTGCCACTACATGAGAACCCTCTTTTCTTTGTCCATTTGCTAGATTAGGACATGGTGATCAACATTAGAACTTGAGTTTTTTGATTTGGAGCCTCCTTGTGATAGATCTAAGTCATTTCTATTTTCGGATTTTGTATGGTTTGATCTCTTTAAGTTGGATTTTCATGGGTTTTGGTGTTTCCAAGTGGAAGAGCATTCAATTCTACCCAAGTTGGAACTTTAGAAATCCAGATTTGGAGTTCGGATGGCAAAGTTCTGAACTTTTGAAGCTTGAGTTCATCCATGGTGTTCTTGCTGCTTGGAGAAGAACAGTGAGCAGTGTGCAGAGCTGTTTAACTCACGCACAATGAGCTACGCGCGCTCTTTAGCGCTGCGTACGCAGACTTGAGTACGCTTCCTGTTGGAAGCGTATCTCCTTGAGTGTGCGTGACTTTCACGCAGCTGCTTCCTTGAGCGTGCGTGACTTTCACGCAGCTGCTCCCTTGAGCGTGCGTGACTTTCACGCAGCTGCTCCATGTAGCGTGCGTGACTTTTCACCTACGCTGCTTCCTTCAGCGTGCGTGACTTTTCACCTACGCTGCTCCCTGTAGCGTGCGTGACTTTTCACCTACGCTGCTCCCTGTAGCGTGCGTGACTTTTAACCTACGCTGCTTCCTTCAGCGTGCATGACTTTTTACCTACGCTGCTTCCTGTAGGGTGCGTGACTTTTCACCTACGCTGCTTCCTTCAGCGTGCGTGACTTTTCACCTACGCTGCTCCCTGTAGCGTGCGTGACTTGTCACCTACGCTGCTTCCTTCAGCGTGCGTGACTTTTTACCTACGCTGCTCTCTGTAGCGTGCGTGACTTTTCACCTACACTGCTCTCTCAGCGTGCGTGACTTTTCACCTACGCTGCTCCCTGTAGCGTGCGTGATTTTTCACCTACGCAGCTCTCATGCGTGCGTGACTTTCCCGTACGCTGCTTTCTTTACCCCCTTGCTTAACCCATTGGCTCTTGGAGTTTTGGTCTTATTTCTTTAAGCTTGGCTTTTCTATAGCCCAGTATATTGATATTTCATTAGATATTTTACGCCCATTTTATATCCTTACGCCTTTTGTCATGAACTTAATTTTACTTAATATGTTTGGAATGACTATTGTACATGGCTTGGTATGGCAAGGAACTAGCATAACACGACAGTGACCCGTAGTGGTGCACTCCTGACATGACCAACCTGACATGATAGTGGCCCGTCGTGGCGCACTCCTGACAAGTACCCTGACATGATTTATCCTGATAACTTGATAGTGGCCCGTGATGGCGCACTCCTGACTTAACATGACCTGATAACTTAGCTTGACCTGTCTTGACACCGTGGGTGGTTCTTTCTTGCATGCTTGCTTGCTTATTAATCCACTTGTCCAGTCTCGCATCATGTCTAGGATGGAACTCCTGAGTACCACGGTCAGGAGTACCTACTAAAATGGATTAAGGCTAATAACTAGAATAACACAGTAGTCATGAAGAGATGACACAACTACAGGGAATCCCGTTACCTGGGCGCTCTTGGGATCTGTACTCTGCCGTCGAGTAGGGCACATTTCCAGCGTACCGTCGAGTGTTGCACCCTCTAAGTCACCTAAGGGTACATTTGTCTCCCGGGCGATGTACCCACCTGAATTCAACCCTAATCTTTCGTCTTGGGTAACCTGGATGGTCTGCAGGGCTTGTGGCTGTGGAACAATCTCACTGCATCTTGTTAGTAATTAGGCCTATGATAACCCTAATTAGTTAAAGTAGTAAGCCGTAGGATCTGCTTGGCCGTGATTGATTGAATGAGGTATAACCAGTCTAGTCATGTCTTGATCCCATGCAAGATTGCTTCCTGTCTTGATTACTTACATTACTTATCTTGCCGATAAATGGTGGGAAACCAAGCTCTGTTCAGATGAAGGGTTACAACCCCGGTCCTTGTTTGGTTTACGGGTTGTAACCTGGCTATCGAAATAGTTCCATGGTTATCTCGTCGTATATCATCCTGACATGTTTTCGTAATTTTAGTTTTAATATTAGATTTTCTTGTGCTGATTGCTGGCTTTTGTTCTTATTTCGTGGCCCCCTTGTGGCACTTGCTCTTTCTGGGGTTGACCCAGCTGGTTTTGTGTGGCCAGATTTCGGAGCAGCTCCCGAGGATCTACCAAGCTTCCAGCCCAATGGTGAACACTAGACGGAATCCGGGCCAAGAGTGGGTTTTCTATTTTGTTTCACTCACTCTATTGTAAAAATTATTCTTTTGAGACGTTTAGCCGACGAGCACCTGTTAGCTCGAAGCACTTTTACTTACTGTCTGCCTACGGGCTGTAAACATGATTGACAAATCCTAGGGTTGATCATGTATGACTAAACTCTTGCTAGTCCTAACATTTTGTAACGACTAGCTTCATGATCAGCTGAATATGTAATATTTGGGACGCCTTATTATTGTATATTTAATGATCATACATCTTGCTACTTTACTTACTTGTGGTGATTGAGACACTAGGCTTGTTCATGACCATTAGAGACTGTTGGCTTGTAGAAAACTCTCACATATCTAGACAGCCGTGACAGTATATCGAGGTGGTTTCCATTTTAATATACGTAGCTGGCTATGTCTGCACCCGCTCTCCAGTATTCTGGTTCTGGGGCGTGACAGATAGCCTCCATGATTTCTGGTCGGAACCGTCGTTGTTGTTGCTTCACTGGCTTAGCTTTAGACGAGATATTTAGGCGGTACATAGCAACTTTCGGGTCTAAGCCTGGCATGTCTTTATAGCTTCATGCAAAGACATCAATATATTCTCTTATAAGATGTATAAGAGATTGTCGTTCTTCACTAGACAGACCTTTGTTGATAAAGATTGGTTTAAGAGATGATTCATCTCCTAAATTAACTTGGACGACTTCGTCTTCAGTGGGTGGTTCATGTTGTTCGAAACGTAACTCCCCCTGGTGTCCATCTTTTGAGCCCATTGTTCAAGCTCAATTGATTAGACATCGTCTGTAATTTGGTCAACTAACACCTTGTTGACGGACAAAGTTGCTTTGAACATGTCTCCAATGTTGGAGTCTGAATCCCAGAGGTAGGAATTAGAAGAATGAAAATAACGATCCACTTTGATGTCTGATCCTTCTGGAGTTGTTGCAGGAGTAACATAACCCAAACCAATACCGTTTCGTTGATAATAGTTCTCGGGTTTGTCGAAATGAGCAAAGTGACATATTGGCAATCGTCGCCCTTGATCGTAGTTTAGTCCCTGGTTGCTTTGATATTCTTGGCCTGCCAACTATATTGGTAAAGCTACAATTTATCTGAATCATAGTCGACTTCGGTGTTGTAATCGGGAGTAGTAAAGTCCTGAACGAACTTTCTTTCGCCAATTATTCGACTGAAGATGATAAATTCTTCACCCTTCTTTCTAGCTGGAACGATGAAGTAGTGGATATCTTCTGGCCAGACTTTTTTCTGCAGAGGAGGCATTGTGATCGACATACAGAGATGTGGTCCTATGCCATGCTCTAGGGCGTACAACATATCTATGTACTGGTTTACAGATTGGTAGACATTAGAGTAATTCAAAGATAAACCTTTACTCAGAAAATATACAAGTTCTTCTTCAGGGATAACATCATCCACTGAAGGTTTCAGTGTACATTATTTTGAGTATTGATATACTCATTGAGGGCATCAATGTACGGAACAAGAGTCACAAACTTGGTTAAGTTCACCACATAGGATAACTCATCATGATTGGGAGGATGGACTTCAGCAGGTTCCACCCGAGTCATTTTACAGAGAGTGATGGTCAATGTTTTGACAATATCAGGATGCCTCTTTTTGACCCAGATTGTAAGAGGCTTTGGAGTACTTTTTGGAGTAGTACGTCCTTTGACTCGGATGACTAGGGTACCGTCTCTGGCAGATGAATTGACTTCAGCTTCATCATCAGCTTCGTTGCCGTCATCTTTGAGAGGCTGAGATTGATAAAGTACCGAATCTCCATAGTAGGCTTCAATACCCCTGAAAGGGTCAACATCGGCAAACTTCGTCTTTACGATGCTATCACTATTAACGTACTTAAAACGGTGGTGAAGGGTAGAAGGAACAATCATGTCCTCATGTATCCACGGACGTCCCAACAAGACATTGTAGGATACATTGGCGTCAATGACATAGCAAGCAACTTCTGTTCGAAGATCACCAATCTGGCACTTGAGACAGATCTGGCCCAGAGGATGACTTCTCCCAGCATTAAAAGCCATGATAGTTGTACTGGTTGCAGACAGCTTGTGCAGAGGGATCCCTAGAATTTGGAGTAAACTTCTAGGGATGATGCTGAGGGAGGAACCTGGATCGATATGCATCAGATCCACCTTAATCGCTCTGTATATCCTGTATAGTACAGAGGTCTATCATGAGGATTATTTTCTAGCAGCATGTCCTCTTGGGAAAAGGTGATGTTGGGCACCACTTCCATGTGCTATGGTAGTGAGGACAGGAGACTGGATCTTCAGCGGAGGCTTTGACTTCAGCGAGATAAGAGTCGGCATGTAGTAATGCCTTACTTAAAGCTTTATGCATCTCTTTGGAGAGCCGTAGTAGATCGAACAAAGACAACCTGGCAGGTGTATTAGCCAGTTGTTCCAGTATGTTAAAGTTGTAAGGTCGATCCATGCCTTCGGGAGTTGGTACCTTTAGAGACTTGTCAAATTGCATCTCTTTCTGCATAGCTTTGTCGATAGTTGAGGACTTAGATGGACCAGCTTCTGAACTTGTGGGGGCAGCAGGAGCTTGAGAAGGCACTATGTCTTCTTACGCGGGGTCATAAGTTCGCAGGTAAGTCTTTCCGGATCACGTCTCGCCAGATAGAACTTCATAAATGGGAGAAGACACCATATGGCATGACTTGTATTTCTTACCCCTCTTTGCTTAGGAAGGCACCACCCCCTGCGTTATTTCTTTCACAAGGTCTGGATGGACCCACATGATCTCACCATATTCTGTTGTGAGAGGCACCAATGTTGATGTGAGTCGCGAGCTGACGGCAGGTTAACAACTTCTTTTACTGCCTTGGGGATCGGGACTACGCCGTCTGGAAATTCTTTGGGAGGAAAGTCACCAAATTTAAGAGAGATCATGTTAGAAAATACGACCTTGTCTTCAGCTTCGAGGTTGATAACTTGGCTATCGATAAGCTGTAGTATCTTCTTCTTAAGGATGATGCAATCCTTGGTATAATGGTGCACGTACGGGTGATAAAGACGGTACTTGGGGTCGTTGAGTTGGTTTGCCTCCGAAGGACGTCGTGGTGGAGGCAATGTCAGTTTATTACCCTTCATCAATGTATGGAAAATGGTAATAACATCATCTTCGTCAAAGGAGAAAGTTTTATTTGATTTGTCAGGAGCGCCCTGAGAATTTGAAGCTCCCTTGGAAGTGTCGACCTTCAAGACTTTTTTCTCTTTACCCCCACGGATAGGGATAGTTTGGGGGTGCTTGCTTTTGTCTTCCGATTTGGGTATTTTCAACCCCAGTAATTCCAGATTAGGAACATCATTCTCAGCAGCATCAGCAGCCCAGATGAAAGCGGGCCATGTATCATACTTATGTATTCCTAGACAGAACTTCACTGTAGGATGGAAGTTATGTCGACAGGTATCCTTAAGCTCTGAGTCTGGTATACCGAAGGGCATCTTCAATGCTAGTTGCCTGAAGCGTTCGATGAAAGCAATAACAGATTCACTCCTCCTCTGCTTGGTCTTGATGAGGGTGGACATACTAACATGCATACCGCTCTCATAAAACCTGTTAAGGAATAACCTCTCCAAGTCTTTAAAAGAGTTAATGCAACCATCAGGCAGGCTACAGAACCATTCAAAAGCTACCCCCTGCAAGGTGCTGATAAATAGCTTTGACAAGAATGCTTCGTCTCTTGGTAAGTGCAGGGTCTGCGTGTTATAGTTTGTCATGTATTGGCGACGAGAAGTCATCCCATCAAATGAATTTAGCGTCAATGGCTTGCAGTTAGGAGGGCAAGTAGCATTCTTCCATTCAGGAGGATAAGGTTGATATATCCCCATCTTTTGAAGCTCGTTTTTGTGTGAGATGGTATCAAGACGGGCAACAAGAGAATCAATTGCATACCGCTAATTGAGTAGATGTTGAGATACGACTGTTGTACGGTTGTCAAGTGTCATTGACGAAGGACCACCCCTAGCATTTATAGGATTTGGAGGAGGGCAACGGAATGATACTCCTTTTGTAGTAAAGGAGGGTTATTGCTATGAGCTGGACTAGCGTGTGCTGAGACGTTTGGATGAGGTGGAGGAACAGCCCCAGCAGTTTGGACCACCATGATGTTGGTAAGCATATCAGTGATCTTGGCAAATGCTATTTTAAGACTCTCCAGCCGCTTGTTGGTCTGATCACTGGCTTCTTCAGGTCTTTCTCTATCCGCCATGTACGTAGATAGTATACGAGGATTAATAGAGGAGATAGTACAACCGGTGCTGATACCGTCTGTCTCTGAGTTGAAAAGGCCTTCATCTTCAGGCATGGGAGGTAGATAGTCACCATCGGACTCAAAGAGATCATCATCGTCTAGAAGGCTACCCCCGATATGAAGGTCGTCTGCTTCAGATTCTGAGGGAATACTACTCCCAGCTGAGGGAACATAACCCCCAGCCAGAAAGTCCTCGCCATCTATAAGGAATCTCGTCCTTGACCGAGTACCCATATAGACTCCTTCAGACGTAATAGCTCGCTGGCTATTTGCTCTCATACTTCTTCTCCTTCTGTTCGCGGAACTGAGAGAAAAGGTTAGGTTAATGGTCCACCTTCTTTGATTGGGGCTCCCGTAATGAGGAACCCATGAAGCTATGTTGGATGAAACAGATAGCGACTTTTCATCACCAGATTGCTGCAGTCATCGAAATATGGACTGCCTCGGAGGCACCTTCGTTGCTTTGGAGCAGCAATAGTTGATGACAATACTGGTGCACGGATGTACCCCATGAGTTGCAGTACCCTCCTGTGCTTTACACTTATGATTTATCATGTCGCATAAATCGGTGGAAGGGAGTTTCGCTTTAAAACCCATGACACATGCATCACCGAGCTTTGCATATAGGTTTGTAAGGGAAGTTGGAACATCCGCACTTAGTTCATGTGCAGGGGCAACCCCCGCACCTAAGTTTCGTGATGACCTTGAAGGAAGCCCCATGCTATACGCATTGGGGCCTGTATTTTTACTATGGGCGCATAGACCCTGGTGCATGCTTTTCTGAAGTCCTGACAGCATGCCTGGTCTTCCTGGATGTGGGCTCATGGCCCTGGGAGCATAGCCTATCGAAGACAGAGGTCCTCTGGCCGAAGTTATGCACCCACATATTGCCTTGGGCGCATATTGTGGAGAAAAGTGTAATTTTTTTCCAGTTTTGTCTTTTTCATTTGCGAGCATCGCTGAGTTTGTCCAGAGCGTCGAACACTTCGATTCTTGGCATCGTAGTGTTTTCCTTTGCCAAGTCTCAAGTATTGAATACTCTGCCGTTGATTGCACAAAAGGAAAGTCGCTGGGCTAGTAGAGCCTAGAACGGTATGCGCCTTCTTCGCATCGAGAGCTCCTGTGGAAGGATTATGCGCCCCCGTGACAGAGTTCCCCTTCGGTTGCATATCATCTACGACACTGGCAGGATATGCAACGCAAGCCTTCGGAAGCCAATTCTTGCGAGAATTTTTTCGCTTCACTGATTTCGAAGGAGTAGAGCCGTCCCTCGAGAGCATCTCTTCGAACGCCTGTTGATCAAACTTTACGATCAACATCTTCTGACTTCTCCCCACTTTATCGGTATCAGATTGCGTCACCACCTTCTCGTTAGAGAAAAAGGTAGTCCCCAGTAGAGTCGCCATTTTTGTGGACAAAAAAAGAAAAAGAAGCACCATCTTTTCTTATTAGCGCAAGCCACTACAAATCGAGTACACCTAAGAGATCCTGCAGTGAGAATCCCCGAGTACAAAAAGAATTATGGGAAATGGGACAATGAAGATCGAACGGCAGTTGCTCCTTTACTCCGTTGACACTCCGATTTATACAAGTGGGAGAAAACCTAAGAAAATTGCTAACTCTCGGCTCACTGTCTACAAGGCCAGCAATTTGTCTCTGAAATGCTCTCCGTTCTGTGTTTTCGAAGAGGCGTGTGACCTCTATTTATAGTCATTTTGTACTGAAACGACTATTATGCGCACACAGGGGAAAAATACACTAATTTCCCTGTGGGCGCATAATCTTCCTTTCGGCACATAGAGTGTAGGCGCATGAAGACTGGATGATCGTGGGTACATAGTGGGGTTGACGTGGCCGCATGCTTCGGTGCACGACTGCTCGTGGAGACTGACGTGGCCGCATGGTTTAACGCACGACTGATCGTGGATTTTGACCGAGTCGTGGTGCTGTCTCTGCCTTCGTGCATAGTGCTAGAAGAAAACTATGCGCCCACACTTGGGCGCATGTTTTTACTGCATAGAGAAACTTCTGTGGGCGCATAGCCCCTTTGGCCATGTGGGTGCATAGCCCCATTATCATGTAGGCACATAACCTTATCTTCATGTGGGCGCATAGTCCTAAAATTTTCATGCTTCAACAACGAGACATATGCTCATGTTGCTAGACTAGAAGCTATCCGCATGTTTTGTACATTTGCATGTTTTAATGATTTTAAATTAATTCAAATGGACGTAAAAAGTGCATTTTTAAACAAATTTTTGAAAGAAGAAATTTTTATGAAACAACCCCCTGGTTTTGAAGATTTTCGAAAACCTGATCACGTCTTCAAACTTAAGAAAGCACTCTATGGACTCAAACAGGCACCTCGTGCTTGGTATGAATGCCTAAGTGCCTTCTTACTTGAAAATTGTTTTTTAAAAGGAAGAGTTGATACTACTTTATTTATCAAGTTTTTAGATGATGATATTCTTCTTGTGCAAATATATGTCGATGACATCATATTCGGATCTACTAATGAAAAACATTGTCAAGATTTTGCTAAGTGTATGCAGAGTGAATTTGAGATGAGCATGATGGAAGAGCTGAACTTCTTCCTATGACTCCATATCAAACAACACTCAAAAGGAACATTCATCAATCAAGCTAAATATACAAAGGACATACTCAAAAAGTACGACTTCGACAACGTAAAGCCAATTGGAACTCCAATGGCTACATCAACAAAGCTTGACATTGATGAAAGTGGCAAACATGTCGACCAGCGTAAGTATCGAGGTATGATTGGTAGTTTATTGTATGTAACTGCTAGTCGCCCTGATATTATGTTTAATGTTTGCATTTGTGCATGATATCATGCAAATCCTAAGGAATCACACTTATGTGCCGTTAAGCGTATCTTCCAATACCTTAAGAAAACTTCAACAGTCGGCTTTTGGTATCCTAAAAACAAATCCTTTAACCTGATAGGTTACTCAGATATGGATTTTGCAGGATGCAAAGTAGACCGTAAAAGTACCAGTGGTACGTGTCATTTCCTAGGAAAAATCTTAGTCTTATGGTTTAGCAAGAAATAAAATTCTGTAGCACTATCAACTACTGAGGCTGAGTATATTGCCGCATGATGATGTTGTGCTCAAATTTTGTGGATGAAGCAAACCTTAGAAGACTACAATCTGCACTACACTAAGATTCTTATTTATTGTGACAACACTAGCACTATTAACCTGACTAAGAACCCTGTATGTTACTCACGCACAAAGCACATAGAGATTCGTCATCACTTTTTATGTGATCACCAATAATACGGAGATATTTGCTTAAAAATTATTAACACAGATCATCAACTAGCAGACATTTTCATAAAACCATTGGCTGAAGACCGCTTTAACAATCTGCGTCGAGAGCCCGGCATACTTGAATTTTTAGATTCATAATGTAGTATGATTAGTACATCAATTTATAACTCAAAACTTTTAACTTTATTAATGGAAGTTATTTTGGGTACAAGCCGAAAGGGTCCTTTTGTCATACAGGCATAAATAGCCTGAAGCGACATGGTGTACTAGTCTTTGGACTACCGCTAGCTGGGATCCGGCCCCTACAGCTAACCCAAAGTAATAGAAATTATTAAATAAAGAAGTGTGCAAGTTATACATTGAATTTATCAATCATACTGTATTAATGACATTGGAAATACAAGCAGCTGAACTCGGGCAGAACTCGGACCGAGTTTGGACCGATCGAGTTCGGGCGGAGTTCGGATGGTAGCTGTACGGATTTCCAGAACAGAACAGCCGGCCCTAGCCTTTATATTCCTTTCTTTTACCTCTTCTACTCTCATCATCCTACCGAGAATTCTCCCTTAAACCCTAAGTGAAGGTTTTCCTCCTATTCTTCAAGTTTTGTGGAGCTTTGAAGTGATCTCCTTCATCTTCTTCTTCCTTCTTCCAAAGGTAATCATTTATCTTCTCTCTTTTATTTTATGGTACCCAAAGCCCAAAAGAGAATGATTGATGCCTCCCAAGAAGGATCATCTTTATCTGATTATGTCCCAACTAATGTTTTCAGTCTAGCTTGTCCCTCTGATAGAGACGACTATGACCTCGGACTATTTCCTGACAGGGAATTTTTCCATCTTTGGTTTGATTGCTTCTCTAGTCATAAAATCTATGCTGGAGCTTGGGTCAACTTCACAATATTTTCTGAATATGCTCCTACTTTAACCTACTTGGATTTATGGACTTCTTTGAAGTTGCTGAAAATATATATGATAATATCGTTAGGATGTTTTACTGCAACTTGCAAGAAAAAGATAATGACAATTTATATTCTTGTGTCGCTAGACAAGAACTTGAGTTCAATGCCACTGATATCAGTGAATATTTTCATGTTCCTAATATTGGTGAAGCATTGGTAGATATTAACCACGTCCAGTTTCCAGAAGGTGTCACCCTTGACTCCTTTAAAGAATTGATGTGTCACCCTCGTCCTGTCCTACATAGGGTGTATTCAAAACACTTGAATCATCACTTCTATGAACTACATCGCTTTATCTTCTCCGCTTTACTTCCAAAAAAGGGGTCTTCTAACGAGATCACCTTCATGGAATTATCTGTGATGTATTATATTAACTTTGGCATTCCTTTCTCCATCCCCAAGACTGTTATGGCCTGGATGCTCAATTACAGAAGTGCCGGGCATATCCTTGTTTACCTCATTCACCTGGCATCTATCTTCAGGAGATTTGAAATTGATCTTCAACTCTATCATTTCTCTTCTCCTGCTACTGAGCTTAGTAGAGCTAGGTTGTACCCCAAACCTCTTCCTCCATCCGGTGCCAAACCTGCTGCTCCGGTTCATGATGATGACCCTCAGGCCCCTGCTCCAGTTGCTCCAGCCCCTGCTCTTAGCTTCGACCCAGGCTTTTATCAGCGCTTTGATGACTTTGTTGCCCTTTCAGTGCAACGTCATCAGAGTTACATTGACTCTAAGTTCCGCCACATCACCCAGGCACAGGTGTTGCAGAACAGCATTGCTGATATACACTGGAGTCTATCCCATGATCCCACTCATCCTGTTCAGATGATCCATCACCCCAGATTCACTGGTCCGAGGTTCGATGATGAGGCTACCTTTGCTCATTTCGATCCTACTATAGCTTACTTTCCACCAGATGCTCCTGGAGGTAATGATATGCCATTGTGATGTGGGACTATAGTTAGTAGTTTTTGGATGAAGTTGCTAGATGATGATCTATGTAGTTTTTTTTATGATGTACAAGTCTAAAATTTTGAGTTAGTCTTTTTATTAGACTCTTTTTTATAGTCATAAACTTTAGAGTTATGACTTATGCAGTTTATGTTAGTTGCATCTTATTCTAGTTATATTATAAGATTTAAGTTATTTCTTTTCTCACTGCTACTTCTAGTTTACTTTTGCTACGACTTGTTATATATAGATATTTTATTTCTTTGTCTTCTGGTGAGCATTGTTGGCTTCCCATATTACGGGGGAGCCAAAATATTTCGAACATGACAAAGGGGAGAAAGAACAAACAATACCATATTTTTTCAAAACAAAATCAACTGGTTGATTCAAAGAACAAATCAGGTATTTTATTTCAAGTTATTAGATATATTTTGGTATAGACAAATGTTTGTCAATTATCAAAATGGGGGAGATTGTTGGCCTATTACCTAATGGTCACACCCGATTTTGATAAATCAACAAATGACTTAAGTCAATACACAAAATATACAAACTGCTGCTAACATTTCAGGTCAAGCGAATTCAATATCAGAGAGTGTACTACAACATCAGCAAGCATGGAAATCATCATCCCGAAGCACTTATGCACTGGAATCGGTCTAAGTCATTTTACAGTTTATTATGTATTTTATCCTTTCTTTAGTCTAGGATACAAATTGTAAAATCCACTGGGTATTACTGGCTTAGGTTATTCACAGTCCACGCTTCTATAAAGTCTACCCATTCATCTAAAGTCTACTTACCAAAAGTTTCATCTATCCTATGCAACAGAATTTGACAAAACATTCTTCTAAATACTAGATGAACTTAGACAGAACTCTGGCCGAGTTCAGACCGAGTTTGGTCCGAGTTCTGACCGAGTTCGGACCGAGTTCGGTCGTTTCATATTCAAATATTTGTTACCTCTAAATCTGCATGCAACGTTCGTTTGCGAAATCTTTGCATCCGAACTCTGCCCGAGTTCGGTTCTCAAAAACACCTATAAATAGAAGAGAAATTTTCCTTTTCAAATCACTCATCATTTCCTCTCTCTATCTATTCCTAAAGTGTTTTCAGTGTTCTAAAGCTTTCAAACTCCACCTATACATCTCTTCGCCAAAGCCAGTAATATCGATTCGATTTAGAGTTCTTTGGTTCTCAGAGTTGTAAAGAGATCATTCAAGTTCAGAAATCATTTCTGTTTTCGGAGCCGGTCTTGCGCTTGTCACCAAGCACGGTGTTGTGAAGTTGGTCGTGCACTTGTCACCAAGCACGGTGGTGTAAATAGACTACAAGCTCTCAATTAGCTTGTGAATAGTAGATTAACAGCAGGCAAGAGTACCTGTGACTGGATTATTCCTCCAAGAGGGAAACCAGCATATATTGAGACGTTCACTGAGTTTGATTCTCTGATCTCTTACTAGATTCATTTACTGTCTCTTTATTTACTGCCATAGTTATTTGCCTTTAATTTTTAAGTGGTGATTTATTCCGCTGTACTCTCACTCACTCTATTCACCTCCCCTCTAGAGGTGCCTAACGATCCTACACACCAAAGCGAATGGTACCTCGTGTCGGAGATATCCTCAAGAACACCATATCTCCAACCTAGCATAAACAAGGTCTCATACTTAACTATAACAATCAACATGATAAAAGAAAATCATAAAACCAAACAAATCCTAATCCTAAATCTAAGCTGTACGTCAAACTCCGGTGGCTATCGTTCTAATGCCGCTGTCTGTCCTACGCTACACGAAGTCGATCTCTGATGAGCTTCACCTTCTCGGCTGCGTCCACAACCATCTTAGGTCCCTATAAAGCTCTCTCTCCAACGTCATCCCAAGACAAGGGTGTACAACATCTATGCCCGTACAACGCCTCGAATGGTGACATCTCAATGCTGGCCTGGAAGCTATTGTTATAGGCAAACTCAACCAAATGCAAATGATCCTCCCATTAACCTCCATCCATAACACATGTCCATAGCAAAATCCATCATGATGTGCTCCCAGTTCCATTCCAGAATGGGCAATGGCTGCAACAATCCTTCTCGCCTCTGTTTCTCTGTAACAAGGACTAAAATGTGTAGGGAATGATATATGATGAATTGGTTCAGGTGATCAAAGAATATTGGTAGTAACACCACATATACCTGATACCTATGCTAACCTATGTGCAGGTGAATATAGTGTACAATGCTGTAAATGAAATACAATGTAGTGAACAAGATACAATGTATTGAATGAAAGGTTCTGTTGTGACCAGGTTTGAAGTGGACTGAACCAAATCTGAATAAGTGAGTAGTAAATGAGCGAAAAAGTGAATGAATGAAAGAGTGAATGATAGGGTGTGCAGCTGTGTCAAAGTGAGTGAGCAGTGAGTGTCAAAGCAAACGTGTGTCCAGTGGCAATTGAAGAGTGCAATCATGTGTCAGATACAAGCGCAACTGTGTCAAAGTGTCTCAGAGTCAATGTACAGGCAAATAGAGTGAAATATGCAAGTGTACTAATGTAAACAGATCAGTGTTCGAGTGAAGTATTGCAGACATGTGTAAGTGTTAACATGTGTGTGCAACAGTAAAATAAGTGTCTAGAGCAAAGTCAAGTGTAGCCGTGGTGCCAAGTGTCAAGTGTCCAGATCAAAGGGTGTGTGTAGTAGTCAACTGCTTAGAACTGGATCTGTGGGTCGAACCATAGATCGATCTTGCCCTGTATTAAAACCATAAGACATAGACCCTCTGTCAGTCATTGCCCCTACCTAAATTAGTAGCTAGCTTGGGAAAACATGGCGTGTCGAGTGAGGACGAGTCCTACAGTAGCAGGAAATGTGCTGTAGCCAGCGCAAATCTTGCCGCGTTTCCCCGTATCCATTATAACACATCAAAAGATCACGAATTCAACTCAGTCAAATGCAGTTGCGATCCACAGTATATTAGCTATCCAAAAATGTAATTACATCAAAAATTAGTGAACAAAACTTCTTATGGGCCATTTCGTCGAACACGTGAGATACGTATTCGATACGGAGCGATACGCCCATGATACGTAACTCAAATAGACACGAATTGAACTCAAATCATTTCTATGGCTAGGGGGACCCTAAATGGATGCATCTACAACAAGAAAACTAAAATCTAATAGATTTATAGGCTCTTACCAATTGGGAGTTGGAATCCCAATAAAAATCCTCTTGAAATGATCTTCCGCCAAATCCAATTGTCAAATTGCTACAAATCCTTCCTAGCTAGCCAATAAAGACCTCCTTTCTTCAATGGAAAGAGTTTGCAATTGGTTTGGATGAATTTGGAGTTGATTTGAGGAAAGGGGGGAGGGTAAATTTGGGGAAGAACACAAATTAGGGTTAGGGTTTCTTGCAAGAGGGAAGAAAGAGGGCTAATGTTGATCTTTATAGGGGTGAGGGGTTGTTGATGGCTGCTATGGCCGGCCACCTATGATGAGCTAGTTTTTTGTCAAGTTGCAATGGCCCAAAAGCCTTTCTATGTTGTAAAATCTAGCTCTTTTGCTAAAGGCCCAAACTAGCACATTGATTTTATTCTTTAATTACATTCTAAGTGATTCCTAGCTAGATTAGAGTCTAATTATTAATCTAAATCAATTAGCTAGGTCTCCATGTTCATGGTTAGTCTCTAGGCTAAGTTGTTCTAAGGTTTCAATAGCAAATGACAAAATTACAATACATTAAATTAAATAATATTTAACTAATAAAAAATTTACAATTACCAAAATACCCTTATTCTAGAAAGTGGTAGTGACATACACATAGCTATATATATACAATATATATATGACACACAAAGATAATTACCCTCATCAATACACACCCTAGACAATATAAATTATGAATGATAAATGTTAGATTATGTACATGAACCTATCATGGCAATTTATTCAAACACTTGGTATGCACCACCCCCGTATCGTACTACTACGGTTGCGATACGGTCAAGATATCTATACCAAACCTTGTCCGATTCCTACCAAATCGTATGGGCAAGTCCAAATTAAGTAGACACATATAATTAGTGAGTCTCTAGGCTAGTGTCAAGTGTCATGTGAAATAGAGTATGTGCACAATTTGTGTATGAGTCCAAAAACCCCTATATTGGTCTCATGTCCTACCGTATCATGACACGACCTAACCGTATCTATTTGTGGATACGAAATAGACACATACTACCCAATCTATACTAGTTAGGCCTATAAAACCTAGTGTCAAGCACTTGATGTGCCATTCTCGGAATTCCTTCAAAAATGGTACAAAACTCACTCTAACTTTCAAATAGAAACTCATTAGTGTCTCAAAACTATTCCTATGGGTAGTCCTAGTCCATGGTTGAATTCCTAGGGGTTTATTATCACAAATAAAGTCTAAATGACAAGAAAAGTGAGATGTATACCTATTGGAAATTGGATTCTCAATGAATAGCCAAATGGATACGACCCAGAGACGTAGCTCCAGCAAGTGGACTCCTCTCCTTGCTCATAGTCTCCAAGCTCTTCTACACTCTTCCTTGAGTAGAGAATGAGAGGAACAGTTGGAAGAATGGGTAGGATTTGGAAAATAATTGATGGAGGAATGGAAAGAATGCCAAATTAGGGAAAATTGAGGCTATGGAAAAATGAAGTGAATGAGGAGGAGAACCCTCTGTTGGCCGGCTAAATACCCTAGTTTAGGGCTAATGCAAAATTCCTAAGTTGTCCCCTAATAGTTGTCATATGGCTAATTAAATGCATAGAAATATTTGGACCTATTTAGTCAATAGTCTAATCTCTAATTTAACTAATTGGTCATGACTAGTGAACCTAATGGGCCTAGTCTAATAAGTTAGCATGTGGGTCATGTCATGCTAATTATCAGGCTCCATTTTAGTATCTAGGCTAACCTGTACACCAACCCAAGTCTGACAATTCTGCTAGCCACTAACCGCGTCAACTAACGCAATAAAAATAAATAAATACACGCAATATTTCCTAAATAAATATTCACATATAATATAATTAGAAAATGATAAAATTACCCCTATTTGGAAAAGTGGTAGTGATAAGGGGGTGATTATGGTGTGTGGACGATGTCGGTAGTGCGGTGATCGTCTCTGACGAGGGCGACGGAAGTGGCGGTGCTTGATACGCAGGGAGATGGCTGATCCGATGGTAGTGATTTAGGGCTGAAATGATAGCAGTAGTGGGGTTCAACGGTTCATCGACGGAGGACATTGTGTGCTGTAGTGGTGGTAGTGGAGGTGACACTGGTGGATGTTTGGTGATAGAGAGGAAAGGACAGGGGTTGGATGTAAGGGCCTTGGTCGATACAGCAGTGTGAAAGCCGGTATTGGGGCTGCCTTTGGTGGTGGTGGTGGTTGTCCAGGGTGGTTTGGGTGTTGGTTGTGGAGGTGGCCAGAGCAGGGGACAGCCGGTCGGGGACAGGGCTGCGGTTCGCAGGGAAAGATGTGAGGTCCGGGTGCTGGTGTGACGGCGGTGGCGGTGATGGACATAGGGATTAGGTTGGAAAGATTTTTTGTACGTGTTCAGTGTTTCGGACACGAAGGAGGCGATATAAATTTAATAAATAAACTATTGGAAAGACACCCAGGGTCGTACCCGAGGTCGTCACGGCTTTAACGCCCCAGTCCCAAAATACTTAGGACTAAGTATGTCGACATGCCAGCTGCATATATACGAAGTAACACCAATATATGGAACCTTCGTATGTATACATAAGCTGTAAATGCAGTAATCCATGACACTAATCTCATCCACAAATAAATGAGAAATAATTTATAATAAACCCATAAATTAACACTTACAAGTTGTTGGGCGGAGACAAATCCACTACCAACTAGAAAGAGAGAAATACACGATAAAGGAATTTTGTCGAGCGATGTGAAGGCGATCCAAGTGCAATCCCTCAGAAGAAGAAAGGAAAACATGGCCAGGGAAAGTGCACCGACGAAAACCACAAACGCACACCTGGAGAATTCACCAGGTCCTCAGAGGGACGTAACAAGATGCAATAAACAATATGCCATATAAAATACTGAATAAAATATGCCACAAATAAAAGTAAGTGACATTACATTAATAAGCTAACCTAACCGTACTAAAGTGAACATGCAGATGAGAAACAATCCTTTCGACGCATGAGCCCTAACTGTAAATGGGATTAGCATAGTCCCCATATAAGGCACCAGGGCCCTACGTCCGTAACGTCCGAAGATCGTCATAGGGCATCATGTGCAAGGGGCTACGTCCATAACGCTCTGGAAAATATTAGAGAGCACCTGGAGCCTGCGTCTCCGGAGGAGCGCACAGGTAATCAGGGAAGTACAAAGAAGCCCATACGTCAGGTATTGTTCTCCCCATCCAATGCTCTTATTTAAGTCGCATCTACAACCATATACCTCTACTAAATGCCAAGTCTCCTAACATGTCTCTATTAGCAGTTAGCCCTAACGCATGCGCCTGGGTGATCAGCCAACATACAAGGACCTCTACATGCTACTCATCTCACACATACTCGTGGTACAACCGTGTCGAGGTATATGCAATACACAACAAATGGTAGTCTCTTATCTCTAAGTCCACAACTAATATCACTGAGCAGGCACTAGATCAGGAACTGTAATAATGGTACAAATAAAAGAATAGAAAAAATACACAGTGATATACAATAAATAAAATGCAGACTAATTATAAATAGTAAATTATGGCAAGGTATCTTGCCTGGTGTGACGCCTGGTATGGTGCAATGGTCCAACAAGTTCCGATGTGTCCAATAACCATGGTCGATGGGCAGACGTCTGAAGTCACGAGGAATTAGGAGTAAGAATTAGTCACGATTAACTTTTGACAGTCAACAGGAGTTCGCGGAGAAAATACTGATGCTTATCTTTTATAAAATATTTGTATTTGAAACTAGTTTTTGTTAATACTTTGGTAAATATTTGTATATACTAGAAAATTACTATATAAATTTGGTAACTACTTTTTATTAGAAAATATAAATATATTTCTAGGTTAATAATAAAAATACAAAAATCATTTTTAGGCCACAATACTCTAAGTTTGTAAAAATGGATTTGATAAAAATTATGTTTCTTTACTTGAAAATATTTTTAGAAAGGTATATAAAATCTAGATAATTATCTATAATAATTGAAGAATATATTTACTAGTAAAGAAATTTGTAGATAAATACTAAAATATCAAAATCGTTTTTAAGGGAAACTTCTAGGTTTGTAAACTAGAATTTAGTTAAAAATATTTTACTAGTCAAAATATTTCCAATGGATATATAAAAATCTAGTAAAGCGTCTTAGGGCAAAATTCAAATTTTGAAATTTCATAGTTTGAAAAATAATAATCAAGATAATAATTTAGTAATAATCAATCATACTAATAAGGAAAATACAAACTAATAAGCAAAATAATAATACTCACAAACTATTTACTAATAATAGTATTGATAATAATCATAGTAATAATATTATAATAAGAATAAGCATGGCATCAACTAATCTGCAGAGCGAATTTGTTGTCCTCTCTCGAGGAGCTTTACAACTACACACCTAGAAAATAAACAAAAGAGGGAGAGGGACATTAAGGAAAGAGGGAAAGTGAATGAAGAGGTCAGTTTGGAGAGAGAAAGAACAAAGGGGTTTACCGAGGGAAAGAAGCGGGCGGAGCTCGGCCGCACTTGGCCGAGGTTACGGAGGCCAGGACGGAGCTGGGGGCATGCTCGATTGGCGGAGAGGGAGCCACCCGGTGGCACGATCATATTCCGGAGGGTACATAGGTAGGAAGAAGAGGCGGAGAGAGGTCCCGGCTAGACGGCGCCGATGGCTGGTTGTACGCGCGGGCCGGAAAGACGAGGAGGCCAGGTCAAACGTGGCTTCCCGTGGCTGCGGAGGCGCTCGCGATCGTCCATGAGCGAAGGCTGAGCAAGGGGAAGGGCTGATATGGGGAGATCCGGAGGGTTGACCGGCTTTGGTGGTCACCGGCGCTCGTCACGACGGGAACAGCAGACGAGGCTCGTAAAAAGGAAGCGGAGCGGAGGAGAGGAGTGATCAGGCGGCTCATCGGGTTCGAATGACGCCACAATGTGGGGTCGAGGGATAGGGCTGAACTCGGTGCTGCCTCGGAGTAGCGACGCTCGACTCGGGATGAGTCTGCATCACTCGTACAGTGGAGGTGAGTCTATTGGTGTGTCGTGATTGTTTTTTTCTCTGGGTGGCGACGATTATCGCGTCGAGGTGCCTGCGAATGGTGCCAGCGATTGTCGTGGACGTGGTGGATGGATTTTTGTTGTCTTGCTGGTGGTGGGGGTGTTGGCGGTGAGGTGCGGGTAGCTATTAATCAGCGAAAAGTTGAGTCGGGGTGAGGAAAGTGGACAGTGCTGGTGATGGAGGCGGGTGGCGGTGATGGTGATGATGGTGGTGGTGTTCCTTGGTGGGTCATCGGCCGGAGTGGCCGGTGGTGGTCTATTTTGGCATTGATGATGGTGTCAGGGGGGTGTGTGGCAGGGTTGGTGTTGCTGGCAGTGGAGGCGAGCGGGGATGATGTCTGGTGGGTCATACATGGTAGGATTTTCTGTGTTTGTACGAGGGAATAAATAGTGGATGGGGAAGGGTCACGGACACGGATAGGATGTACAATGTGACGGAGGATTTGTTTGTGAAATTTCCTGGAAAAAGGAGCAATGAGGGTTCTCCTTATATAGGAGGTGGTGCTCCGAGTCGGATAAGGATTGGGTGAAGGTTTAAATCCCTATTAGATAACGTAATTTTTAATTCAAACAATTTAAAGTAATCCCCTTTAAATCTATTTTAAATCAAATTAAATTCAAACCAACCCATATAGATAAATCTCGTCTTTAAATTAAACTATCCAGGTAATTCATAAAAATCTCATTCAAATTTGATTTAAATTTAAACCAAACATTATTTTCAAAATATATTTTCCAATAATAAAATATTTATATTAATTAATTTTGAAAAATAGAAATTAAAATGTATTCATGAATTAGATTCATGAATCTCGCATGCAAATATTCACGATCATCATTTTTTAAATTTTGCTACTATATTTAAACTATAAAATAAATAATATTTTGGAGAAATCTTGACACGATGATTTTGACAACTTCAGGCGAGAAAGTATTTACAATATATTATCTTGAAAACTAAGTTTCTATATAATAAAAATGTTTTTTAAAAATATGTACCTCGTACATATTCGCACTCGACGAGCAAATACGAAAAACACACATTCACATGCGACGTACAATACATAGTACAAAAAAAGAAAATCAAGTAAAATTTAATTTAAAAAATTTGTAGTAGAAATTTAGGGGTTTTACATCCTACCCAACTTAAAAGAATTTCGTCCTCGAAATTTAGAAAAAATTAGGGTAGGTAGGCTTCAGGAGATAGAACGAGTTTAACGATGAGAAATCACGATTTAATTCATTGGACAAGGAGAAGAAACGACATTCAACGAAAATTGACAATTTGATAACTAAAAGAATAAATCAATGGTGTAATTTTGTAATGATCATGTGCATGACATCCTTCTATATGTCTAAATTGGTCATACTGCCATCAATCCTAGAATCACCAAAATCTCAAAGATTTTTAATAAATTCCTCTATCTCATTCTAAGACTACTAATTCCATATTCGGGTCGCGTTAAATATCATCATGATCTTTGAGTATTCACTATGGTTTTTATTAGTAATAAATATTCAAAAGCTTCGATTTCTTCTCAATATTCATATTCCATAAAACTTCAATTTTTCTTAAGACACTTTTTTTCTTCTTTATTTCATTTCATGTTTCTCCTTAAGATTAACTCACAAAATTTATATTCCTTAAAAATATATTCATAATTCCTATATCTCACAATAAAATTTTTAATAAGTACCAAAGTTTTGAATTCAGGGATTCCATATTCTTCTTCTTCCATCATATCTATATATACTTATATATAGTCTTGTTCAAACTATAATTTGACCTCATAATCTCTTTAAAATTGAAATTTAATAAATTAATTAGTCGGAGCAATCAATCTCTATCTTAGTCATGAAACTTCATATTCGTAATAATCATAAAAATTTTCCTTAGGATATCAAGAATTTCCACCTTTTAATATTGGGTGGCTTCGAGATCTACTACATAAAACATCCTACTTATCATCTCATAAAAATTTCTCAATAATGGGTTTACCTTGAAGAACTGATTTGTCAATCGAGAAGTCTACTCCCTTTTAAAAAAGGATATCACATTTCTAAATTTCGCCTATAGGATTTACCATATAATTCAACTTATGCATATTCAATCACATTAATTAATTATACCACTATTCTCTTCGGTGTGTTTCTAATCTAACCTCTACTAACCGAGAGATGTCATGGTCAAAGTTCATCTTTACATAAGAGAATCATAAACGGAACAAGGTTGCATAAACTACGGAGGAATCGTAGTGAAATACGGGTGAAGCAATTTAATAGGAAGGGAGAAAGTAGGGTTGTTAATGTTGCATGGAGAGTAAAAGGTGGTATGGGTCTACGTAAACAAGATAAGGCATGAAATAAAAGGACAAGGGTTAAGCAATTGAGATAAAACACAAATTAAGCATTTAGAAATTTTAGTATATCACAATCATACATTGGGTCGAAAGATTTGAGTCAAGATTTGCTCTCTAAATGAAGTCAGGAAGGACAATGTTATCATGGTAGGGTTTATAGCTAGCAATTTTGACTCGAAAGTCGTATCATAAAAATAGAGTACCAGGGGACATGTTTTAGTAGGACATGATACGTCTATATGAAGGTGGAGTCGTCTATGTCTTGCATGTAAAATTTGTTGGAAGGAAAAGTCTAGTATTGTGCTCCAACATCAAAAGTCACTATAGGGGACACCAGATGATCAAAATAGAACGTGGGTTTTCATGAGGTACTAATTAATGCTCCAAAAATAAAAAGGTTAAGGCACGAAATAAAGATAGTTTAGGAAATCTCGTAAGTCAAGGTGAAATAAGTTAGGGACACGGTTTCTAGAGAGAAGATAGTATCTTAGATAAGGATGTGGTCGAGGAACGGTTCTAACAATTTCCAAATGTCAAACGAATAAAAGATGATGATGATAGACTGATTTGAGTAAGTCAAGCTGAAGATACATTCACATGGCTTTGGTTGATGACTAACTACACTTGTGTATATACGACTATCATGGTCATGGGTGATATGACAACTAATGTGGGATACTTCTATCTCACTAGGGTGACCTCGTGTCTATCTTGGTTCTCTACCAATATGTGATCTAATCTAAAATTTCAAGTTTCTCAAAAGTTTCATAATAAAATTTTCAATATACTCCACCAAAATTCTAATCATCGTAGGCTGTCAAGTTTAATCAAAATTTAAATCTCTAATCAATCTCGAAATAACCCTTGTATATCGCAAATTGAATACACACATTTTTTTCAAAGTCGATTTCATATCTTCTAAAATATTACCATCATCTCTTAAAATCAAAATTAAATAGACTTATAAATTGTAAATCGTACGACTCAATTTAAAACCGCAAGCTCTCTCTTTTTCTTTTTCTTTTTCCTTCAAACTAAACTTCCATATTCTCTAGTCATTTATAAAATCATAACTTATAAATTAAAACTCTTTAATAAATCTCGAGATAAATATTACAATCCAAACTTAAACTTAACCGTAAATCATGTGTCACAATTTATAACTTTAAGATATTTCTCAAATCGATTTCATATCCCAATAATCATAACTATTTTACAATTTCAAAAATCATAAATCAAAATTTTGTTCTCTCGATCTAGCTATCCTCTTGTGTATACCACCTTGTAATATCAAAATAAAATTTCAACTATCCTTCGAAGGCGGTAATCTGCTACTACCGAAGCTAGAATTAACTAATCCTTCACACAAGATAATATTTCTAAAATCTATAGGGTTCCTCGATTCTTATAGTATAAAATGCCTTTATAACTCAAATAAGACCTCAATACATACTAGTTGTCAATGTAATCTTTCTAGCCATGTGTTTGACCTATGAGCATATACTAGTGTAGTCATCTTCCTACCTGTCTCTAAGCACGAAAATAAGAATTCATGGTAGAAAGAGTTCGAGCAGGATGCAAATCAAGGATGGTAACGAGAGTTCGAAAGTTGAAACAAGGAAGGAGGTCAAGCTTGTGGATGAGATCCTAAACTCTATTCCTATATGCAGGCTCACATCGGTACAGTAACGTAGCCGAAGTGATAAACTCGGCCTGCATGGGCTACCACAAAAATATGTAATGCCCTAGTCCCAAAATACTTAGGACTAAGTACGTCGACATACCAGCTGCATATATATACAAAGTAACTCCAATATATGGAACCTTCGTATGTATACATAAGCTGTATAATGCAGTAATCCCTGACACTAATCTTACCCACAAATAAAGGAGAAATAATTTATAATAAACCCATGAATTATCACTTACAAGTTATTGGGCGGAGATAAATCCACTACCAACTAGAAAGAAAGAAATACATGATAAAGGAATTTTGTCGAGCGATGCAAAGGCGATCTAAGTGCAATCCCTCGAAAGAAGAGAGGAAAACATGGCCATGGAGAGTGCACCTGCGAAAACCACAAACACACACCTGGAGAATTCACCATGTCCTCAGAGGGACGTAACAAGATACAATAAACAACATGCCATATAATTACTGAATATAAAATATACCACAAATAAAAGTAAGTGACATTACATTAATAAGCTAACCTAACCGTACTAAAGTGAATATGCAGTTGAGAAATAATCCTTTCGACACATGAGCCCTGACTGTAAATGGGATTGGCATAGTCCCCATATAGGGCACCAGGGGCTAACGCCCGTAACGTTCGAAGATCGTCAGAGGGCATCATGTACAGGGGCTACATCCATAACACTCTGGAAAACGTCAGAGGGCACCTGGAGCCGGCGTCTCCGGAGGAGTGCACAGGTAATCAGGGAAGTGCAAAGAAGCCCATACGTCAGGTATTGTTCTCCCCACCCAATGCTCTTATTTAAGTCACATCCACGACCATATACCTCTACTAACTGCTAAGTCTCCTAACATGCCTCTATTAGCAGTTAGCCCTAACGCATGCGCACAGGTGATCATCCAAGACGTAAGGACCTCTACATGCTACTCATCTCACACATACTCATGGTATAACTGTGTCGAGGTATATACAATACACTAAAAACGGTAGTCTCTTTTCTCTAAGTCCACAGCTAATATCACTGAGCAGACACTAGATCAGGAACTCTAATAATGGTACAGCTAAACGAACGAGAAAAAATACACAGTGATATACAATAAATAAAATACAGGCTAATTATAAACAGTAAATTAAGGCAAGGTATCTTGCCTGGTGTGACGCCTAGTTTGGTGCAATGGTCCGACAAGTTTCGATGTGTCCAATAACTATGGTCGATGGCAGAGGTCTGAAGTCACGAGGAATTAGGAGTAAGAATTAATCATCATTAACTTTTGACAGTCAACGGGAGTTCGCGGAGAAAATAGTGATGCTTATCTTTTATAAAATAATATTATTTAAAACTAGTTTTTATTAATACTTTGTTAAATATTTGTATATACTAGAAAATCACTATATAAATTTTGTAAATACTTTTTATTAGTAAAAATATAAATGTATTTCTATGTTAACAATAAAAATACAAAAATCATTTTTAGGCCACAATACTCTAAGTTTGTAAAAATTGATTTGATAGAAACTATATTTCTTTACTTGAAAATATTTTTAGAAAAGTATATAAAATCTAGATAATTATCTATAATAGTTGAAGAATATATTTACTAGTAAAGAAATTTGTAGATAAATACTAAAATGTCAAAATCATTTTTAAGCGAAACTTCTAGGTTTGTAAACTAGAATTTAGTTAAAAATATTTTATTAGTCAAAATATTTCCAATGGATATATAAAAATCTAGTAAAGCATCTTAGGGGAAAATTCAAATTTTGAAATTTTATAGTTTGAAAAATAATAATCATGATAGTAATTTAATAATAATCAATCATACTAATAAAGAAAATACAAACTAATAAGCATAATACTAATACTCATAAACTATTTACTAATAACAGTATTAATAATAATCATAGTAATAATATTAATAATAGGAATAAGCACGGCATCAACAAATCAGCAGAGTGAATTTGTTGTCCTCTCTCGAGGAGCTTTATAGCTACACACCTAAAAAATAAACAAAAGAGGGAGAGGGATATTAAGGAAAGGGGGAAAGTGAATGAAGAGGTCAGTTTGGGGAGAGAGAGAAGAAAGGGGTTTATCGAGGGGAAGAAGCGGGCGGAGCTCGGCCGTGCTGGGCCGAGGTTACGGAGGCCAGGACGGAGCTTGGGGCGTGCTCGACTGGCGGAGAGGGAGCCATGCGGTGGCACGGTCATCTTCCGGAGGATACAGAGGTAGGAAAGAGAGGCGAAGAGAGGTTCCGACTGCACGGTGCTGGAGGCGGGTTGTACGTGCAGGCCAGAAGGACGAGAAGGCCAGGTCGAGCGTGGCTTCCCGTGGCTGCGGAGGCGCTCATGACCATCCATGAGCGGAAGCTGAGCAAGGAGAAGGGCTGATATGGGAAGATCCGGAGGGTTGACCGGCTCTGGTGGTCGCCGGCGCTCGTCGCGGTGGGGAACAACAGACGGGACTCGTAAAAAGAAGTAGGGTGGAGAAATGATCGGGCGGCTCGCTGGGTTCAAATGATGCGGCAATGTATGGTCGATGGATAGGGCTGAACTCGGTGCTGCTCCGGAGTAGCGGCGCTCGACTCGGGATGAGTCTCAATCACTCGCACGATGGAGGTGAGTCTATTGGGTGTCGTGATTGGTTTTTTTCTCTAGATGGCGACGATTATCGCGGTGAGGTGCCTGCGGATGGTGCCGGCGGTTGTCGTGGACATGGTGGATGGATTTTGTGGTCTTTCTGGTGGTGGGCATTTTGGCAGTGAGGTGCGAGTAGCTATTAATCGGGGAGAAGTTGAGTCGGGGTGAGGAAAGGGGACTGTGCTGGTGACGGAGACGGGTGGCGGTGATGGTGATGATGGTGGTTGTGTGCCTTGGTGGGTCGCCGGTCGGAGTGGCCGGTGGTGGTCTATTTTGGCGTTGATGATAGTGTCAGGGGGACGTATGGCAGGGTTGGTATTGCTGGCAGTGGAGGTGAGCGGGGATGATGTCCGGTGTGTCAGACATGGTAGGATTTCCTGTATTTGTACGAGGGAATGAATAGTGGATAGGGAAGGGTCACAGACACGGACAAGATGCACAATGTGGCGGATGATTTATTTTTGAAATTTCATAGAAAAAGGAGCAATGGGGGTTTTCCTTATATAGGAGGTGGTGCTCCGAGTCGGATAAGGATTGGGTGAAGGTTTAAATCCCTATTAGATAACGTCATTTTTAATTCAAATAATTTAAACTAATCCCCTTTAAATTTATTTTAAATCAAATTAAATTCAAACCAAACCATATAGATAAATCCCGTCTTTAAATTAAACTATCCAGGTAATCCATAAAAATCTCATTTAAATTTGATTTAAATTTAAATCAAACATTATTTTCAAAATATCTTTCCCAATAATAAAATTTTTATATTAATTAATTTCAAAAATTAAAAATTAAAATGTATTGATGAATTAGATTCATGAATCTCGCATGCAAATATTCACGATCATCATTTTTTAATTTTGCTACTATATTTAAACTATAAAATAAATAATATTTTGGAGAAATCATGACGCGATGATTTTGACAACTTCAGGCGAGAAAGTATTTACAACATATTATCTTGAAAACTATGTTTCTATATAATAAAAATATTTTCTAAAATATATACCTCGCACATATTCGCACTCGACGAGCAAGTACGAAAAAATGCACATTCACATGCGACGTACAATACATAGTACAAAAAAAGAAAATCAAGTAAAATTTAATTTAAAAAATTCATTGTAGAAATTTAGGGGTTTTACAACGGCTAACACGGAGGAATTGGACACTATATGGTGCACACACTAATTTGGATAAAAAAATTGGATTGTGAAATTTCTAAGATTTTTGAAAGTGTAAGAGAGCTTCTCATTATATAGGAGGTGGGCGCTTAGATATATAAAGACTAGGATTGATTTAAACCCCATAGGATAATTCACACATTTAATTTAAATAACTTAGAACTAGTTTAGTAAAATCTAAATTAAAATTTAAATCTCCAAAATATTTAAACCTTACAATAAATTTAAAATACATTTTCATAAATTAAAAACAATTTCAAATAATTTTAAAATACTTTATTCTTAAAAATAAATCCAAATAACTTTTTCAAAACTCAAATTTTTTACATAATATACAAGAATATATTTTCATGTACCTCACACACAAATGGTACAAATTATTTACATAATTATTATTTTCGAAATCGGTACCTTTTTTATATAACAACGAAAATAGACTTTATATAATAATAAAAATAAAAATAAAGTTTTGGTCTAAATTTCGATGGGACACCATATATATATTTCAAGGCAAATACAATACATTTAACATATACTTATTTTGAAACAAAATATTTACCTTTAAAAGAAACTAATATAAAACTTTTGTGTATAAAAATTAAAATATAATCAAAAGTTTTCGTATATACGTATTCGTCCTCGACTTATAAATACCAATATAAAAAAAATTTGTAGTGAAATTTAGAGGGTTTAAAACTACCTAAACCATCACATGTATAGGAATATCCTTATACTTATCCATTTACTCATACTCCCATTACCTAGACATATCCCCTAAGTAACCTTCACACAAACACACATGCAAACACTCTCACACACTAGTTAGCCTACCGTATTTCACATAGGTATTACTATCCTAACCATTACCTATCCCATACCAACAGTCTAATGATTACCTACTACCAATGCTACCTGCCATTTTACTCTACCTAGCTGTTACTGCTACTGAATCTGCCCATGCTCCCTGCTGTTGCAAGGGGAGTAAGCCTTGCTTTGTACTTGTTCCTAGTGTACAGGGACTCATCCTCCTTCACTTCTTCCCTTTCATCAACTACCTATTCATCGAACTAGGTAATAACCTATCTAACTCCCTTGCCAACATACACATCTGTGGACAACACACAGGTAATCTGCTCCTACAAGCAGCAGAGACAGCTGCCAAGCCTCTGTAGCAAGTAAAGGCAGGCTGCTGCTGTATGCTTCCAGTACAAGGAAGCATGTCCCTCTTTTCCTATCCTAGTGCACAGAGCAACATGCTGCTGTTACTTTGCCAACAGAATTTCCCACATGATTGACTGTTGTAGGAAGGGTAACATCCCGTTACTGCTGCTTTGTAGGAGACACAAGATCGGCCCCAAACCAATGTGTAGAGCACACTTCTCACTCCTTGCATGTTGTGTAAAAAGTGAGCCTACTACTGCTGTTAAGCACTGTCACTCTTGTTTCCTGTTATACATGTTTTCAGTATACGTGTACGGATTGCTGGCGTTTGTCAGGCAACCCATGTTTTGACTTGTCTTGTTTAGCGTAACCCTGGTTTAGTCTTAGCTCGACTTGGTTTATCTTAGTTTATTTTGGTTTGGTTCATCATGGCACTCTTGGCTTGGCTTGGTTTATTATGGTTTGAGAAGAGAAGGGTTGCTATATAAGTCAACCCCTTTCTCTCTCTTCATAACTCTTCTTATTTATTTATTTCTTCTTCTTCTTCTTCCTCATAACTCCTCCCACCCACCAAGAACCCTTAAGCAAGTACAATCTTGCTTCATGAAGGATCTCCTATTTTATTGTTCCATTCTTTTCTCTGCTAGATTCTAAACCTCTTTAGAGCATAGCATTTTTTATTTTGGTGGACGTATTTGTGTAGATCTAAGTTATGAGTTTTCTTGTTTTTCTTAGTCTTGACCTAGTAAAGCTTGGTATTTCCTAAAACCAGTCATCCCAGGCTGTAGAAAATCTCGTTCTGTATAGTTTAGACCCTCGAAAGTCCTGATTCGGACTTGTTTTGAGCAAGTTATGCTCCTTTGAAGTTTCGGGTTCCAGTGAACCATTCTTGCTGTTTGGAGAAGAACCACAGTGCCCTGTGCAATGTTGGTCCAGGCGTCCAAGTTTGGCCTTGGCGCCTCCCCTGGTCCAGGCGCCCCGACATGACCAGGCGCCCATTTGACCCTTGCGCTCACGGTACTTAGTTGCTAATGTGATACGCCAAGTTAGCCCAGGCGCCTTGTGCACCCTGGCACCCCCAGCCTCTTACGCTCATAGTGCTTAGGCGCCATTGTGATGCGCCTTAACCTTCACGCTCATTGGTGCTTAGGCGCCTATCATGATGCGCCTCCTTCTGGCCATTTCGGTCCAGGCAAAACCTTGGCCCTGGTGCCCATGATGATCCAACGCCCAATCTTTCCATGCGCCTACTTCGGCCCAGGCGCCATCTTGGCCCTGGTGCCCAGTGCTGCCTAGGAAGCACTACTGCCCAGGCGCCCATGCTTTCTGAGGCGCCCATGCTTTCCTAGGTGCCCATCCATGTTTAGGCACCCCTTATGATGTGCCTGCCTCCATGCACCTTCCTTGTTCTTATAGTTGTTTATATGTTTTTTATATACATGTATCTTGAGCTTTGACCCGACCTGAGCATGACCTGACTTGGCTGTAACACGAACTTGACTTGCACATGAACCCTTCTTGATAATCTTGATAGTGGTCCGCCGAGGTGCACTCTTGACAAATAAGATGTAAACTTGATATAACATGTATAAGCTTGATAGTGGCCCGTCGAGGCGCACTTCTGACAAGTAATCTTGATAAGTAACAAGTAACCTGACATGACATATAAAATCTTGAAAGTGCTGTTGCGACAGCTACCCTGACTTGCTAAGTAACTCTTGTCTTGACACCGTGGTTGATTCTCTTGATTGTGCCTGTACAAGCTACCTGTCTCGTCTTGTATTATGTCTAGGACAAGGATTCCTGGTTACCACTGTCAGGAATTCATAATGAATCTGACTAGGTTAATGACTAGATTGACTAAGTAGTTCATATAGAGAGACTTTTCCAGTTACAGGCGATCCCTTATCCCGACCACACCTGAGGGACTTGTAGCCTGCCGACGAGTAGGGCACATTTCCAGCACACTGTCATGTGGGGCACTTCTTGACAAATATGAGTACTGAAAGTACACCAGTAATCTTGATAACTTTTGATAATACTTGTAACTCCTGTAAATCACCTTGTCGGTATAAGCTGAATAGCTGCAGGGCTTGTGACTGTAGGAACATCTCAACTGCATCTTGCTAGTAACTAGGCCTGTGATAACCCTAGGAAGCTATTGATAGCAAGCCATAGGACTTGTTGGTCATGCCTGAATGCCTGTCTCGTGATTAGCATGGGAATTATATTCTGCCTCTTATTTTCCTAATACAAGCTACTATTTTACTCTGACATTGTCTTCATGTTACTTAACCATGTTCATTTACGTATTCTTCTATTTAATTATCTTCCGGTTTTAGTTCCTTAATGAAGCCACCCTTATAGCATTTGCTCTTCTGGGTTCTGACCCAGCTATTTTTCTATGGCCAAATTTCGGAGTAGCACCTGAGGATCTACCTGTCTTCCAGCCAGATGGTGAACACCAGACGTAATCCTGGCAACGAGTGGATTTCTTATTTTGCTCTTCCACTCTATTGTAAAGTATTCTTTTGAGGCGTTTAGCCATCGAGCAAGTGTTAGCTTGTGTTGAAACTTATTTCTGTCTGTCTAAAGGCTGTAACATGATTGGCAAATCCTAGGGTTCATCATGTATGACTTAAACTCTTACTAGTCTTCGTATTTTGTATGACTAGCTTCATAATCATCTGAATATATAATATTTAGGACGCCTTACTTTGTATGTCTGATGATCAGACATTTGGTACAATTATTTGTTTGCTTGAGATTCAGACACTAGGCTTGTTCTTGACCATAAGAGACTGTTGGCTTGTAGATAAACCCACATGCATCTAGACAGCCGTGACCGTATTGTGAGGTGTGTTGCACTTCAATATACGTAGCTGGCTGTGTCTGTCCGTCGCTCTCCAGTATTCTAATTCTGGAGCGCGACACGATTTAAGTGGTGGCCCATGCAGGTCTTAAAAATCAAGATGTGTGTGGGTTTTACCGAATAGATGTCTCAATCAGCATTTGCCCAAGATCTCTTCTCGTGCTTTCTAATCTTCCTGAATCTTGACCTGATATGGTGCTTTATTTTGATCTATCTTGGTCCTTCTTTATTGTTTCCCATATCATTATCTTCAGTGGTATTATTCCTGGTCCTATCGATTAGCAAGTTAGAGAACCTCCAGTGAACCAGCAACAACCTGGGGACCAAGCCCAGCCCTTTGGAGCAGCATCCTGAGTCATGCCTTCCGGGGATCCAGAGCCACCAGTCCAGCCAGCTAAGCCTACAGAGCCTGACAATAGAACCCTGATGGGACTCATCCGGGACTTGCTTGCATCACAGGATCGTCGAGGCGATGCCCTGCACCAGACAGTACAAGATGCCACGGACAGAGTTGGTTACCAAGGGAACAGTACAGCCAACAGCTTGAAGCACCTTAACCCTCCTTTCTTTGATGGTAGTGAATATGCTATTGCTGCTGATGCTTGGCTGGAGGATATATAAGTTATTCTGGAGGCAGCTGGGACTCTAGAGGAAAAAAAGGTGGCTATTGTGTGCCTACAATCGTTGGACTTAGCCCGCAGCTGGTAGGCGATGCAAGCAGTTAGTTTGGTGGCACCAATCTCATGGGCGATATTTAGTGACAAGTTCCAGAAGAAGTATTTTCATGCAGTATCTCGGTATAATCTGTAGACTAGATTCAGCAATCTCAAACAGATGGAAAAGACAGTCGATGGATATGTGGTCGAGTTTTCAAAACTTAGTCGGTTTGCTCCTACCTTGGTGGCGAACGAATTTGATCGAGCATAGCGATTCCAGCAGGGACTCCACATAGAGATCATTCTAGTAGTGGAGTAGTTTGAGCACCAGATGTTTGATGCTATTTTGCGAGCAGCTAGGAGGCATGAATATACCTCCCAGAGGATAGTAGATCGAACCGGAGGACAGAAGAGGCCTCATGCACAGTTGTCCCTGTCATCAACACCAGCCTCAGCAGCTAGGGCTTTGACTATTGGAGCTCCTATAAGGGCAACCACAGTTTTGTCGGTTCAGCACTCGACATCGACGTACCCATTGCAACAAAAGCAAAAGCAATCTTTCGCATGGGCTGCTCTCATTGTGGAAAGCCAGAACACTTGGTTTCAGAGTGTCATAGGGCATATAGATTGTGCTTGGCTTGTGGGGCACCGGATCACATGATAGGATCCTTTCCGCATAGAGCCAGTTCATCTTCATTAACCCTAACTAGTCCATCGATTAGGGGACCAACACTAGTGAAGCTGCAGCACCAGTTTCCGAGGCCATTGTCGCCTTAGGCACAAGCTTTCTAGCAGTAGAGGCCGCAACAGTATACCCAGGCCCAAGCTCAGATTCAGAACAAGCAGAGAGGTTTCCAGCAGAGGGGACCTGCACCAAGAGGACAAGGTTAGGCTATGCCTCTAACGGTAGCAGAAGAATTGGCATTAGGTGAGGTGGTGGCAGGTACCATTCTCGTCAACTCTTTTCCAACATCAGTATTATTTGATTCGGGTGCATCACATTCATTTATGTCTGTACGATTCGCGACACGGATAGGCCTGGAGCCCAAGTCATTATCAGTAAGGCTCAATATACTTACTGGGAATGGTCTTGTGGGAGTACATAGAGTATTTTCCTCATGTCGAATCGTAGTTAGCGGTAGAGAGTTTCCCGCTAGATTGATAGAATTTTCGATGGTCGACTATGATGTGGTCCTAGGAATGAATTGGTTGAAGGATCAATATGCAAGAATAGATTGCCATATTGGCAAGATTATTTTTGGTATTCCCGACGAAGAAGAGTTTTCGTTTTCCAGAGGCGACGTAGAACCTTCTCCACCAGTCTTGCGGATGGCGGTAGCAGCAGTAGTTCAGTTTTCCAGAGTAGTAGATGAATTTCTTGATGTATTTTTCGAAGAGCTTCCAGGCATGCCGCCAGGGAGAGAGATAAAGTTCACCATTGATTTGATTCTAGGGACAGCACCAGTGTCAGAGAGAGTTTACAGAATGGCACCATCAGAATTGGAGATCCTGTACAAGATGATTTAAGAACTCAGAACCAAGGGATTCATTCGTTCTAGCAGATCACCTTTGGGAGCCCCGATGCTTCTTGTGAAGAAGCAGTATGGTACGTCATGATTATGTGTTGATTATCGTACCTTGAATTCCGTAACAATCAAGAACAGATATCCCTTGCCAAGGATAAATGATTTATTTGATCAACTCAGTAGAGCGGCAGTATTCTCGAAGTTTGACTTGCGGTCGGGGTACCATCAGATTAGAGTCAAGAGCATGATATCCCGAAGACAACATTCAGATCTAGATATAGATATTGGGAGTTTCTCGTTATGCCATTCGGAGTAACCAATGTGCCAGCAGTATTCATGGATCTCATGAATCATATATTCATGCCTTATTTGGATCAGTTCATGATAGTATTCATAGACGACATCTTAGTCTATAGCAGGAGTGGAGCAGAGCATGAGCAGCATCTTCGAGTAGTCCTTCAAATTCTCAGAGAGCACCAGTTGTACGCGAAGTTCAATAAGTGCAAATTTTGGCTCGATCGCATTTCGTACTTAGGTCATATCATCAGCAGAGGTGGAGTGGAAGTCGACCCCCAGAAGATAGTGGCTGTAGAGAGATCGCCAGTACCTAGCACTGTCGCAGAAGTTTACAGTTTTCTAGGATTGGCCGGCTATTACTGAAGATTTGTATCCGATTTTGCTCGGATTTCAGCACCTTTGACGCAGTTGACCCGCAAGGATGTGCAGTTTACTTGGACAGTAGAATGTCAGAGTTCATTTGAAAAGTTGAAGCAAGGATTGATAACGGCACCCATTCTCACACTTCCAGATGGGACTGGAGGATTTCAGCACCTTTGACGCAATTGACCCTTTTTTTAATTATTATTTTTATTATTTTATTAGACTTAAAAATGAATTTATGCAATTTATGGGTTTTATTAATTATTAAAGATGACTTTAGCCATTTTTGAGTTTTTGAGCGCTAAAGGACCATGAACCTTGGCACAGAAGATGTACTAGTATGCTTTGACCAGTATATTAGCCATGTCGTGGAAGGCCTAGCCATAGTTTTGTCCAAACTAGGAAAACCAAGCCAAGTTGTGAATTGACCCATTTAAATTATTTTAATTAAATATTATTTTATATTGATTTTTAGATGACCCGGTTTGTCCAATTCAGCCCAAACAGGGCCCGAACCAAATTTAAGCCCATGTAGGCATGAGATGGGACCAAGGTGGCCATGTAGAAATATTTTATGTACGTAGAAATATTTCCTAAATTATTTTAGAATTTTATGTACAATTCCTAATTATTTAATTATTTGTACTATTATTGGTGTTTTATTATTAAAAAATATTGTGCAACACTTTGTATAATTTTTCGACCCGGATAAGGGGGTGTAGTATAAGTCCACCAAAGCCACCATTTGAATTATTTTAATATTTCTTTATTGTTAATATTATTTCGGTTATGATTAAATAAAAATATTTATTATTGTTAAGTTACTATTATTGGTTTTATTTTATTTGTCAAACTAAATTTACATATATGTAAATATGTTAAAAATAGATTATAGATAATATAAATTTTTCATTTGGATTTTATGGTAGTTTTATATGGTATGTATGGATATATATATATATATATATATATATATATATATATATATATATATATATATATATATATATATATATATATATATATATATATTGAGAGATAAGAATAAGAGAAAGAAAGAAAAGAAAAAAAATTACATATTGTGGTCGGCCCCACAAGGGAAACCGACCACAACACAACCCATAGCAGCTACTAGCTACATTGATTGGCCGCCCACAAGGACCAAGCAATAGTAGCAGCAACATGTAGAGGCCGACCCCCCAACCCATTATATATATATACACACATATATACATATATATTTGACTTCAAAAGAAAAACCCTAATCTCTCCTCCTACTTCCCCTCTCTCCTTCCTCCTTCCTCTCTTTCCCTCTCCTCGGCGTGCGTGCCCGACCTCGCCGAGGGATGGCAGTCCCGCCTCATGGTCGCCACCGCGACAACAACAAACACCACAACAACAGAATTTAACATCAAGGTATCCCACTTTCCGATCGATATCTCTCTCATTTAAATCCGTTTTAGATCCGTAAATTCGTGTAGAAAGCCTACATGACCCTCTTCGAGATCTCCCAGGTGTATTTCAACATGGCCATCAAACTTGTTCAAAAAATTGAGCAAAGTTGGAGAAAAACCACTTTTCTGATATTATAAAAACTGTTTAAAACACCAACTTGTCGGCTACTTTTCTTTCTGTACAATAGGATTTTGTATAAACTAATTGAAGACAGTCAAAGACAAACATAAACCGAGATTGTAACGTACCTTCTGGATTCACTTTTCATCTAGTGTGTAAAAAGTTACGTAGTTAAAGTTCTCA
>JANAVB010037990.1:0-69817 GCA_029216955.1 Iris pallida | reverse complement strand
TGGGGCTGAACAAGGTATACTCCTATGGAAAAAAGAATGTCTAGCATTGGTTTTTGCCATTCAAAAGATGCGACATTATGTATCGGGACAGACTATTCATGTCATATCCAGAATAAATCCTATTCGGTTATTAATGAAAAAGTCGAGTATTCTTAACGCCCGGTTAGCTACTTGGGCAATGTTGCTTACTCCTTATGATATGGTCTATATACCTCAAAAATTAGTGAAGGGTCAAGCGTTAGCTGATTTCTTAGCAGCTTATCCTATACCTAAAACTTCTAAGCTATATGACGATATACCAGATGAAGTCGTAGATTGCAAGATGACTTTGAGGGATGACATTTGGCAATTATATTTGATGGAACATCACGAGTTGGACCTAAAGGCAATATTGTCTCCGGAGTAGGAATTATCTTGGTCTCTCCCTAAAATGGTTATATACCGTGCTTATTCCTTCAATGAACCATGTTCCAATAATATGGAAGAATATAACGCTCTGCTAATTGGTCTTCAAGTAGCAAAACAATTGGATATTGAGTTCTTAGAAGCATATGGAGATTCTTAACTGATTGTTAATCAGGTCAGAGGAACATATGAAGTCAGAAATCTTGACCTCATTCCCTGTCATCAAGTGGTAATCGAATTGGCTCTTTCATTCAAAGGATTCTTCATTGAATTCGTACCACGCTCTCAAAATTTGGAAGCTGACGCTCTTGCTAGTTTAGCTACAGATTTAGCAGTTCCAATTAGAAGATAAAATACCATCACATTGTTGGATAGAGATCTATTATGTGTCAAGAATAATTTTCATATCGAACAAAGTTATGCTACCGAATCAAATTCTCAGCAAAAGGATTGGAGAAGTCCATTTATAGATTATACGGTTTATGGGATTTTGCCTGAAAATCCAAAGGAAGCTGTATCAATCAAAAGATAATCATTTTGATTTTACTATGATTCTTCAATGCACATGTTGTATCATCGTTCTTATGACGAACTTTTTTATATTATCTTTCGAAAAGCGAAGCCAAGCAAATACTTCGTGAGGCTAATGATAGAGTTTGTGGTGCGCATCAATCAGGACCGAAGTTACAGGACCGTATTCGAAGAATGAATTATTATTGGCCTTCTATGATAGCAGACGCTGTGGATTATGCCAGACGGTGTAAAGCATGCCAGATTCATGCTGATTTTATTCATCAACCCTCTAAATTCTTACATCCTACAGTAGCTTCTTGGCCTTTCGAAGCTTGGGGTATGGATATTATTGGTCCAATTAATCCCTTCTACTAAAGGACATCGGTTTATCCTGGCTATAACTGATTGTTTTTCCAAATGGACGGAAGCAGTTCCTCTTGTTGAAGTAAAAATGTCTAATGTGGTTAACTTCATCAATCATCATGTTATTTATCGTTTCGGCATTCCCCGAAGGATAATCCATGATAATGGACCACAATTTGCTAGTCAGACATTTTATGGATTTTGCGACAAAAATTTGATCTAGAACTTATCTTCTACAACTTACAATCCAGCTGCTAATGGTTTAGCAGAAGCTTTCAACAAACTATTATTAAACTTCTCAAAAAGTTCGTCTCTTCTAATAAACGTGATTGGAATCATAAACTTGGAGAATGTTTGTGGGCTTATCGAACAACAGTTAGAACTCCAGCCGGTTTTACACCATTTTATTGGTTTACGGATGTGAAGTTGTTCTTCCATTGGAGATCCAGATACCATCTCTTAGAATAGCCATTGATAATGAGCTAACTACGGAGAATAATGACCGCTTAAGACTGCATGAACTTGAAGGTTTGGATAAAAAGCGTCTTCAAGCAACAGCACATTGAGTTGTATCAAGCCCGTATATCTCGAGCTTTCAATTGCAAAATTAAAGAAAAGGTATTTAAAGTAGGAGAGCTAGTTCTAGCTGTCCGAAGACCTATGGTTATGACTCATAAGAGTAAGGCAAATTCCAAGCTAAATGGGAAGGTCCTTATGTAGTTGAAAGCGTATTCTCCAATGGTTATAGGTTATCTAAACCAAATGGAGATTTGATCATGATGCCAATTAACGGTAAATTCTTGAAGAAATACTACGTCTGAATATCTTCTTCATTCACCAGCTGCCAAGGTTTTGTTAAGCTGATTATTTATTCTCCTAAAAGAGAATTTTGATTTTCTATCTTACTAGTTGATTTCAGAAAGAAAAAGATTTATTATTTATCATGTCCTTATTACCTCTGAATAAATATTAAATCTACTTCTTTTTATTATATTCTATCATGTCTATATTATCTCTGAATAGATATAAATCTAATTTTCTTTGAGTCATTATGATCTATTATGTTCATATTACCTCTGATAGTATTGTATACTCTAAAAAGAAAATAAAATTTATTATCTATCATGTCCACATTACCTTTGGATAGATATAATCTACTTTGTTGAGTTTTAAAGACTTATCATGTCCATATTACCTCTGATAATTGTTTTCTATCTCACACATATTTTAAAATATTTCATTTATTTTATTGAAAATAGTACATCAGTAAAATAAAGGAAATGACAGAAGATAAAAATCTTTATTGAATACAAAAATTTCTAAGATGGAGCAGATAGATCTTCAATCATCTTCTGTAGTTCGCCAAACATTTTTTGTGAGAGCCCAATACAGTTGTATATGCTATGGTTCTTCGAGCTTCCACAGTACAAAGGTAGAAAAGTTCGGCAACGGCAGCTCTCATTTTGTCTTTGGCTTCTTCAAGGGTTTTGATAGTTGATTGAGAACCAAAGATCTGTTCTTCCAAAATAGAGCTTTGCCTCAAATATTGGTCCCTATCTGCCATCATTCGGTTCTGCTCCTCCTTTAATCGAGCCAGCTCAGCCTCGACTTTACGAATTCTATTATTTTGTTGATGAATTTTGATATTTTGAGTCCAAGGTTTGTTGAAGAGATTCTTTGAAGATAGTTTCTCGAGTTGTATACTCATTAGTAAGAGCATCATACTCGGATTGGACGAGACTTTCTATAGTCCCACTTGACAACCTTAGATATTCTTTGATAGGTTGTTCAAGTCCTTGGACTATCTTCTGCAAAGCAGCTACCGTCTCAGCATCATTAAACATGGCGATATTGTCAATGGTAGTAGCAATCGCACTTTTCAAGCTCTCATAGCTGAGGCCTTTCTTCAAAACCATTTTGATCAATGTTGCCAATGTTTTGTAAAAAGTTTTAATATGAATCTCTACCAAAAGATTCAGATCAGCATTGGAGCTTGGTGTATCAGCGATATCTGCCAATCTCTATTCTTGAAGACTGGAGACAGGTGTTGTTGTTGCTGTGGTAGCAAGATGAGATAATGAAATATCTGTCATCGTTACCATAGCCAATTGATTTCCAGGGAGCTCCGGTACCACATCTTCAGTAACTTTTTCTGCTACCTCCGGAGGATGAGTTTCGGTGGAAGAGGATTGTATCATAGAGGTGATGTCTCCTATGTTCGATTAAGACTCGAACACGACTGTTTCAAGAACTTGATCTGGACTGGCAGTAGTAATTGATTTTGCTGCTACATCTACGGCCTCAGCGATCTGTTCTTTAGCAGCAATTGATTCTTGGAGCATAGCTGGCTCTTCTACTGTGATTGGCACTTCTCTTTCTTCTTCAGCAAAAGAATAAAATTCTTGGTGTACCTCTACAACAGGCCCTTATTGTATCTCCTTAGATGGAGAACCTTCTTTAGAAGCAGAATCTTCTTATGAAGAAGAACTCTCTTCTTCAGATTCTATTTCCTCTTCATGAATAATCTTTTGAGGAGGAGGAGGAGGAGCAACGGGCTTTGCTATAGTGATGATACCTATAAAGATTAAACATAGTCAATGTACAAAATCATAAAACATATTTTTGTATGAATTTTGTGTAATTTATCTTTACCTGGGGTAGGTGCAGTTCACGACAAGAGTTCGTCATAATCTACATTCCAGTCATCATCATCTAACTCGAGAGCCGGTTCATCCGAAGGGATGGGTTCCGGATCGTTAGCATGAGTGGCGGCAGTGTCTTCAACAGCTTTCGTCTTTTATGGTGAAGTCAGATGCAATAAAGTGCTAAGTCGTCTGGGAGATAGGACTCCTGTAACTGTTGTTGCTGCTGGCTGGGGTGCTGAAGACCCTTCTCCAAGTTGAACTGAAGAAGATGTAATGTTGTGAGGCTCCTCAACAGGAGTTTCACTTTCTGGAGTAGCGACTCTCTAACTGGAAGGCCCTTTAACAGTGGTCTTCTTCTTCTTTTCTCGGAGAGTAACAGCTGTATCTAGTTTTCGCTTCCGGGTTGTAGTGATGGTAATGGGTCTTGAAGTTGTTTTCCCAACTCCTGTAGTGATCGTCTCCAGATATTCATCTGGAACAGCATCATCAGGAATGTCCGAAGGCACCATAACTGGTTCTTCGGCGTCTCCTTTTCCACCGAAGACTTCCCTTCATGTTGTAGTATTTTGCGAAGGAACGAATGGAAAGCATAAAAATGAGCATATGAATGAAGCATTCGTAACTCAGTTGTACTTTTGGCAGTTGACACATGGAATTTGGCACTGGTGCATCCAGTGCTGAATACCGCCATGCCCTCGTGCCATCAACTAACTTTCTTTAATAATTGAAAGTAGTGGAGGGATTACCAACGTGAAGCTGTTCATACCCGAACTGACGAGCGAAACGACTGGGTAGATACGGTTCGAAGATACAGTTGCCTTCGGTTTTATACATCAGATGTGAGGGTCTGATACATATTAGCCAATTAAACACTGGCCCAAGTATCTCAGTCCTTCCTTGACCTACATCTTCAAATGGCACACCAAAATAGTCGGCTGGAACTGGTGGTCGTGTGCAGAAAAAATTCCACCCATGGGAGAAGTTTAGTGTTGCCCGTGTATCCGTCACTGAAGTCGCATTCCATGTGGCTTTACTAAACTTCTGGAGGAATACCTCTACATCATTTTTAGGGCATGGTGGCAATAAGTTGCAGTTGTGATGCAGTAACCAACCCATTAAATAAGTGTAGGGCATCTCTACCCTAGGAAAATCTTTACGGTAGAGAGCATTATTGATCAATTCTTCACCGAATGCTCACAAACCTGCATTTATCCGACACACCATTACCGATAATAAGCTAAGTCTGGCCTTGAATACCAAACGTACTGCTGGCTATAGTACGTTTTGGTGAATTCTATCGACTGTACCAGTCCCTGGTACGACCCATCTTTGTAGCTACAGAAAAAGAAAGCCTGCTAGCAAGGCTTCCTTTGAGAGCTTTCGGCTGCCATGTTTCAGAAAGCTCAATGCTTCAGTTCCCGCAGGAAATTCTCCAGTTTTGGTGGTCAAATACTTGTTCGGGGACTTATATGTGATCATCAAAGTGTTTATCATATCAGCAGGAATTAATGAACAAGGGTTGATGGGTTGAGCCTTGTTGTCTTGAAATCTCTCCTTGTCTTCCTTGGATATTCTATTCTTATGATAGAATAGATATGTTGTCCATTTATTGATGTATGCCAAATGCGATCCACTTTCATACATAGTGGTGCAAATCAAATAATGGCACATCAATTCTTGATATACCTCAACTAAGCGAGGATTTTTTTTGTAATTTCTTCTAGTTCCCGGTTGGAGGGAACGTACTCTTCATATGGAACTTCCCCCATTGGTAGCTTAGAGATGAATTGCATCTCATGAAGTACAAAACCTATTTTGCCAATTGGGGTTACAAAAGTTCATGTCGAGCTGATATACAACTCCATCAAAGCTAAGAACAGATTATTGTTTATAGGTATGCCTTAACTTGTGGAGGCTACTGCTTCAAACAAACCAATGGTTTTAGATCTGCTTCAAAGTTCTTTATGATCCAAGAACTAAGTTGAACCCAGTTTTTGTTGTGAAGAGTCATCCACCTTGGAAGCCTAGGGTTGACCTGGAGATATAGTACTGAGGCGTTCATAAACTTGTTTATGAACATCGGTATCTGCACCGGTTGGATCAGAGATGAGCCCTCGCTCGGTGTAAATCCAGACAATAAGCCGGAGAAAGGAACGACACCACCACTGGGAGTACTTGAGTGATAGCCCATCTGGTTTTCATCCCTCTTAAATATGATTCTCCTCGGTCTTCTATGACTATTGGGAGTCAAATTCCAGATCATCCGTCTCGAGTAGCATGAGAAAAAGAGGAAAGGGGATAATCTCTTGGCATTATTGGGAGATACATCGTCCTTTCCCCAAATTTGAACACCCAAGACTCCTTCTTGGGGTTTGTCTGAGATTTGAAGTCAATTTCATCCCCGAACATGAATGCAGGCTTCAGATAATGCTGGCCATCCATTGATGTCAATAGTTCTCCATTCTTCAGAGACAACAACATTCTATCTCCTTGGGCAACTATCAGTTGATGTCGTTCCTGAGGATACTGCTTGTCAGTTTGAGGAAACTCGACATAGGATAAATTCTCCAGATAATTTGATCCCAAAATCCCAGCTGGTGAACCAAACACTTCAGAGAGGGATGGGCCCCCAAATCCGCTGTAAAAGAAGTTCAACAAGAAAAATCAAGTTAGTAAAGAATTTAAGCATGAACTCTATGCAAATTCAAACTCTACGCAAATGACTATACATGAGTTTTACGCGTAAAAAGTTCTCTGTTTTTTAAAGAATTTGTTTTATGCAAGAGTTTTACGCAGTCTAAGAATGAAATTTTTACGCTTCTGTTCAAAATAGTAAAATTTTACATGTGAAAAACATATAGTTTTTTGACTTGCGTATTTTTCAATTTTACGCTCGCACATATGATATGGGTGTATTTTTGGTTTTACGCTTCTGTTCAAAAGAGTAAAATTTTATATGTGAAAAACATAGTCTTTTGACTTGCGTATTTTTCAATTTTACGCTCGCACGTATAACGTGGACGTATTTTCAGTTTTTATGCTAGCACGTATAATGTGGGCATATTTTCAAGTTCTACGCTGGCACGTACAACGTGAGCATATTTTAATCATTTAATTTATGCTGGCACGTATAACGTGAGCGTATTTCTGATGTTTTAATTTACGCTGGCACGTATAACGTGAGCGTATTTTTCCGTTTTGGGTCATCTTCTCCAAACGCAATCTTTGCTCGAAATAGGGTTTCTACCTATCATGGACGGAGCCACGTTTTGGTTGGTCCTTGGGGTCTCCTCGACGTTGCTTCCCAGTGCTGCGGCGGCGTGAACTTCCTCCGATGGTCTAGTCGTCGACGAAGAGGCAGCTTTCTTACCCTTGGTTGAGGCGGCGGCCTTATTTTTGGGTACCATTTCGCTCGAAAAGATTTGGATGATAAGTGAAGAAAAGAATAGGGAATGAAGAATACGAGTAAAGTTCTCTCTCTTCAACAGAAGCCCTATTTATAGAAAACTCAAGGGTTGATTCAAATTCTCAAAAGTGACTGTTGGGTATCCCTGACTTTACGCTGATGACTGTTGGGTATCCCTGACTTTACGCTGATGACTGTTGGGTATCCCTAAATTTACGCTGATGACTGTTGGATATCCCAAACTTTACGCTTCTGTTCAAAGTATTTCAAAAATTAGAAAATTTGAAAACTTTGAAGGGGTACTTGTGAAGCGTAAATAAATTTCGAAGACCAAGTCAAGGAAGTTAAGATATTTACGCAAAGACAGTTCTAGATTAGACTTTACACAAAGGTCAAATTGAATCAAACACAAAACTCTACGCAGGCCTTACATTTAGACTTTACGCAGAGAATAGTTTAACTTTCTACGCGAATGAGCTGTCTATACTGCATTAAATGCACGAAGATTCTGTTCTGACAGATTGATTTTTTGACAAAGTAATTGCACAGAAGCTAAGGAGATTGTTGTTTAGCGTGCCAAAGAGCTGCTTTATGCTTGAGAAATAGCTTCCTCTTTAAGCATAAGAGTTATTTGAGATTTTATGCTCAAAGCTATCTCAGCTACTCTTTTTGCACGCGTAGAGTTTATTTGAGCCTTTACGCTCAAGGATATTTTTAGCCACTTTACGCAGGAAGCTTACTTTGAGCTATTTTATGCTCGGATATGTTTAAACAACATCTTTTACGCACAGTTTGTCCTGATCATATGGAAACATGGTTTCCTGACGTGGCCTTCATGCCATACTTTTCGAAGAACGTGTGTATGTGCTCTCCTTATTTTATTGGATTATGGGACACGTGTCAACATGCGTAGAAGACAATTTCTGTACGTGGGTGACAGTTATCCTAATAGCCTGCGTAGAGACCCAATATTGATGCTTTTTACGCACAAAAGACAAGTCCATATAAAGACTTATTTTTAAGAGAAAGGGACAATATTTTGGAGCCCAGAGACTTTCAGAGCAAAGGGATTTTCCAGAGTATTTCTTTTCAACTTTTTCTCAAGAACAGAGTGAAGCAAAGCAGGAAAGCATTCGACTCTGCCATCAGTGCCAATTGTGTCAATACCTTTCTAGTGACTTAGTTCTTCCAGTTGTTCATCTCCAAGCAGTTTTCTTCATCATCATCGTGTGGTCCAAAGAACAAAGTGAACGCTCTCAGATCAGACTTCCACAGCAATACTTCCCAAAATTTACTTATACTTTTGTACACTTTTTTCATTTTCTTTCAAAAGCCTATAAGGGCATTTTGTTAAGTGAAACACTTATTCTCTGTTGCATCTATCACATCATCTCACTATGGATATTCCATACCCAGATTCGAAAACTAGAAAGGCAGTAAACCAACACAAACCCATGTACACCCGTCCAAACCCAGGATACGCCCATGCCCGTAGTATTTGGGAAAACTCACAAACACCTAGATTAGTATTTAGCCATGTTAAGCTAACTAGGTCTTTAGGAAATCGTACAGGTTGATTTGCAGAAAAGAGAAAAGGTACCTATTTTGGAAGATCCAATAGCTCTGTTCTTGTCGAATCCTCTTGACAGCAGACCTTTGTGAACCAGAGAAAATGCAGAAGAGATTTATGGTTTTGCAAAGGGAAGAGGTCGGCTTCTAGTCCTTATATGTTCTGTTGGGGATAAACTCGAATTTTCTTAGAGATTAGGGAGAATCGATCTGAATTTGAATTTGATTCAAATCAAACCATATAGGTTTTACATTGGTCGTCTAAGGATTTGAAATTAGGTTTCCGGCTCTATCCGTTCCATTCAAAATTGAGCTTAATAGGGGTCGGCCATGTCATTAAACTTTGAAATGTAACCTTTACAAATAGACCCCTCTATGAATAGGACTTACAAAAGTTTCCAACATGAAGTAAAACTTAAATTGACATTTAGCCTAATTTTTTAGGGTTTGGCTTAGAAACTATCCTACAAGTATAATTAGTTTTAATTTAATAGTGGTAGTAAATAATAGAATTAATACGAAAATTTTGGTTCAAGGGCTTACATGATCCCACACAAGTTTAGTATTAGAAACATAACAAAATCCCTAAATAATATATACTACAAGTCTGAAGTACTAGCTGGATCACAGTCCAGGCAAGCCTATCTAACTAGTCTAAGTAGACGGTACGTTCTCCCAGAGCACCGGCTCCACGGGAATATCCAAGTCGTACTCGCCATCTATGCCGTAGCTACAGAAGGTCGAGCAGTCGGCCTCTAGATCTTTTGTAAACATCAACGGGGTTATCCTGTCAGGATATGAGCAAGTACAAATACTAACAATAGTTCCATGTGAATTGACAAATTCTATGAGAGACAATTATAATGAAAAAGAAAATGAAATATCAAGACAGAAAATATAAACATGATATCATGTCATGGTATGAAATACAAGAATATAGAATGGAACAGGGATATATGATATATAAATATAAAGATAAAATGGTACCATGAGATATTAGAGCGTTATGTGATCGGCTTAGGACACATGATCAAGCTATTCCATTTAGCCCAGCTATCACAGGAAAATCTCAAGAAGGGTCAAGCCGACCAACATGGAAAGTGAGCACAAGAAATATAAGATCTTGTTACACCCTACTGTGGTGAGGGTGACACAAGCATAAGAATATTGACATGAGGGTATTGATCACATAACCTCTAATAACTCCCCATCCTCGAGTAATATAATGGATCCGGACATGTCACATCATGACACAGGATTCAAAAGAAGGGGGCCAGCCTACTTCCAAATCGGTGTCGATACATGTACAGAAAAACAAGATTGAACAATGTACCAATATACCAGGAAAGTCCAGGAATAATATCTCATGACAGGATCCGACGTATACTAGTCCGTGAACTATCATGTCAGGAATCAAGTAAGACACTACAACTGAATCGGATATAGCAGATATCAAGCCAATAAAAACTATCAGTGAATGTACTCGCCTGCGGTCCTGAGCTGTCAGTGAGAATAGATGCTCAGAGTGATGTCACAGACCTAAAGATGAGATATCATGAGTTAATTAGGGTTTGACGGTGAATGGTATGATATTCTAGTTATGCAGTGCAATCTAGGTCAATCTTAGTCAAGCTAAGTCAAACAAAGTCAAACAAGGTCAATCAAAGTCAAACAAAGTCAAACTAGGTCAAACAAGGTCATACTAGGTCAAACTAAGTCAAACAAAGTCAAACTAGGTCAATCAAAGTCAAACTAGGTCAAAGGTTGACTAACAGTTGACTTTTGGTCAACTGGTCAACTATGGCTAACTCTGGTCAACTCTAGGTCAAACTAGGCTAATGTTGACTAACAGTTAACTTTTGGTCAATTGGTCAAGTCCGATCAAGTTCTAGTCATTTCTAGGCCAAACGTTGACTGATAGTTGACTTTTGGTCAAAATGGTCAAACTTGGTCAACCGAGGTCAAAACTAGCCTAAGCATACTATTCTTCACATTTACCAACCAAGACATCCCATATCTTGGTCAAAATGGTATCTCGATTCCAATATCTTAGTTTGGGGTAATTACCTTAACATAGGTAATTTACCTTAACTTCTATCTTTCCTTACCCTTTACCTTGCCCTTACCCTAATGTAACTCCAATACCTTGGTAAGGTATTGCAACACCTTATCCTCGTATCTTGATACCATACCTCGGTATCTTGATACCTCAACTTGGTATCTTGATACCTTACCCTATACTAAGGTAATCCTCATTACCTTACCTTATGACAAGGTAATCCTCATTAGCTTGAGATACTAGCTTAGTATCCTAAGATATCCAATTATCTAACATATAACTTTCTACCATATATCCCTCTAACATCTATACTCTACTAACATATCAAGCTAACTCACAATTCCTGACTAACACTAATACCTTACCTTTAACATATCACTTACCCTCTAACATCTACCTTATCTTAACACACACACACACACAACTCAACACGTAATACCATAGGACTGAAATGAAATGGGTGGAGTGAAATGATGGATGAATGAACTGTGATGTATAGCTGTATGGATATATGGATTTATGGAGTATGACTGATTTTGAATAAAGTTGGAAATGAAATGAATGTATGGATGAATTGGGACTAAAATTTGAAAGAATGGGGGACTGAATTAGGATTGGTTGTAGACTGTTATGGACTGAAATTTGAATGTTGTGCATGGACTGATTTTTGGTATTAGATGATTGTGAAGTGGTGAATGTATGGATGAATGAATGATTGTGAAGTGGTGAATATATGGATGAATGAGTGAATGAATGGAGGCTGAATTAAAGTGAAATGGGGGGTTAAAGGGTTGTGTTTGCAGCACATTGCTGCTGCCCCTAGCAGCTAATGGTGGCCGCTACCACCTGTTGCTACTGCCTAATTGGCAGCAGCTACTGCTGCTATTGCAGCTGCTGTTCATGTAGGACATCAACCTACATGGCTGCTGCTGCTGCAGTTGGTTGTCCCCCCCACCTCTCTCCTCTACTATTCTCTGCTCACTACCTAATCTATCCATCCATCTATAATCTATATAAAATCTATCTATAAATATAAACACATCTCACACTCTCATGACACAAACTCACATATATATATTCATCAAAACCACTCTCCACACACCAACACACACCCTCAATTATGCCAACACACAAACCAAATAGGTAGGCATGAACCCCATCTCTCTAACACACTACAACTCACACTCACAACACCCCAACATATCCAAAACACATGTAAACATATAATATATATTCAAACAGTCTACTTTAACAATTAACACAAAATTGACATGTAAGCTAAAATGAGGCATGTAGGCTAAACCAAAATGATTCAACCATGGGCATACAAATGAAACTTGCTCTAACCATCATAACTAATATTAATCCACTCTCTCACATGTCTAAAACTGAAACTAAAATACATTAAAGCCTATTAGACAATAAATCAAACACATGGAGTGCCTCCTCTTGGAAACTCTCCATTGGGACACCAAAACCACCCCAACTTTCTAGAGAGGACTCATGAGAGCCTCTAAATCCATACTAATGGTGGTTTATTCATGGGGTGGTCCTAATGAATGCAAATCTATTTAAAATGGAAAGGAAATCAATTTAAGGAGATGGTAATACCTATTGGGAGTTCGATCCCAATGATACTCTCAAATGGATACGTCTCCGACATGAAAACTCCTTAAGATTGGACACCATTCCTTGCTCCCGTGCCTTGCTAGCACCTTCTCCTTGGTAGATTAGATGAAATGGAGGGAGGTTGGATGGGTTTGAGAGATCAAAACCTAGAGGGAAGCTCTCAAGTTTTGGAGAAGAACTAAAATAGGAAAGAAGATGCAACTTACCAAATGGAATGGAGAGAGAGATTGACCTAATGTGGCCGGCCATAATACCCTCTCTTGGGCTATGTTGAAAAGTCAAGAATGCCTCTCCTTGGTCTCCTATGGGTCAATTTAAGTCATGTGAGAGTTTGGGGTCAAAAGGGTCAAGTTCTAATCTTCTAATGAGTCATTTAAGTCATGTGGGATTAGCCTAATTACACTAGACTAATTAGTTGGATTTGTGGACCATATCTAACTAATATATGGGTCCCGACTAGAGTCTAAGCTACCTGGGTCTCCGATACAAGTTGGAACGAGATAAAATTCGAACCCGACTTAAATAATCCCCAAATAACATTATTAATAAATAAATAATTCCAAAATATCAAAAAAAAAAATGACCATTTTACCCTTATTTGTGAAAACTGGAGTTACAAATCTACACCCCTGAAAAAAATTTCGTCCTCGAAATTAAAACAAACAAATCACAGGAAACACATACAGAAGCAAAATAATATATACCTCAAGGCTCAAAGAGATAAGGGAAACGCTCTCGCATGTCATCCTCCATATCCCAGGTAGACTCACTTAGAGAGTGGTGCCTCCATGCAACACGAACCAAGGCTATAACCTGGTTCCGGAGCACCTTCTTCCGACAATCCAGAATCTCCACGGGTTGTTCTGGATAGTTGAGAGTAGGTCCCACCTCTATAGCTGAATGGTCCAATACCTGGCTAGGGTCTGCCACGTACCGTCTTAGTTGTAACACATGGAACACATTGTGCACTCCCTCGAGCGTAGGTGGCAAGTCTAGTCGATAAGCTACTGTACCGACCCTTTCAAGGATAGTGAAAGGCCCGATATAGCACGAACTAAGCTTTCCACCCCAGCCAAAGCGAATTGTGCCACGTGTCGAAAAAATCTTCAGGAACACCATATCACCATCCTAGATATAAAACAAAACTCAGCACACAAACCAAACAAACAAACACACACGAATAAGCACAACCGAAAACTGAAACTAACCTCGAATTCTAACGGTCTCCGGTGGCTATCGGCCCAATGCTGCTGCCTATCCTGAGCCACCCAAAGTCTGTCTCTAATCAGTCTAACCTTCTTGGCCGCATCTAATACCATCTTCGGCCCATGTAACATCCTCTCATCGACATCGTCCTATGACAAAGGAGTGCGACATCTTTGTCTGTATAGAACCTCAAATAGTGACATCTCTATACTGGCCTGGTAGCTGTTGTTGTAAGCAAACTCTACCAGGTAAAAATGATCCTCCCAAGAACCCCCGAAGTCTAACACACATGTGCAAAGCATATCCTCAAGAGTCTGGATGGTTTTCTCTGACTGCCCGTCTGTCTGGGGGTGGTAAGCGGTACTAAACTTGAGCTGGGTGCCCAAGCTAATATACAAACTCCTCCAAAAGTGGGAAGTAAAATGACTATCCGATCTGAGACTATGCTCACTAGAACTCCGTATAATCTGACTATCTGACGCATGTATAGCTCTGCCAGCTTCTCCGTAGACAGACCCCTTTGAAAGGCAAAAAGTGGGCCGATTTGGTCAATCGATCAATAATGATCCAAATCGCATCTTTCCCTCCAGGAGATCGCGGAAGTCCGGACACAAAGTCCATGGTGATGTGCTCCCACTTCCACTAAGGAATGGGTAGTGGCTGTAGCAACCCACCTGGCCTCTGTCTTTCGGCCTTTACCTGCTGACACAGTAGGCAGCGAGATACAAGCTGAGCTACCTCTCGCTTCATGCTGTACCACCATACATGCTCTCTCAAATCTCTGTACATCTTGTTGGCTCCAGGATGCATAGTGTATAGTACCCCGCTCCTCGCGGTCTACTATGTAATACCTATAGCTTGCTGACTCAATCTCGAACTGAGTATTTGGGGAAACCTTTGCCGGTATCGATTGATCATGGATGAAATACAATAAACCTTTCCAATTGGTAGATTGGCTTCTATTGAAATGAATCCAAGGGTTTTGTTGGATGTTTTCTTTCGCTGCTTGGTTTTGATGAATGCATTTTCGTGTTGTTTTTTGATGATTGGTTTTCATTGTTCACTTTCATCACATTTTGCATTCATTTGGAATCTTGAAAGAAGAGACCAAAGTATGCTAAACAACTGTTGGTGCCAATGTAGGACGCGTGAACTGTTCGTGAACGGCGCGTGAAGTTCCTCCTTCTCTCAACTAAGATTCATCTCGGTAAGTTTCTCTAACCGGGTTGCATTTATTTGTACGCCCTAATAAAAATGATCTCTAGTCCACTATGTTGCCTCGTCCCTACGATCAATGATACCACAATAACAAAAGATAAAGAGAAGATAATGAATTGAATCATATGCTGGATTATATGTGTCGCTTCATCTGTTTCCATATGAATAATATCTGTTACCTATGATTATGCTTCAAATGTTTAGATGTATACAGACGGACTTGTACATGTTGCCATAGCAAAGAGAATTGTCCCAAAGCTAGGAGCTATAAGCTCTGTCATAAACCAAAGCAAAGCATAAATACATGTGTTGCATAACAGTCGCCTTACAGAGTATGCATAGGTCCTGGACAACTTGTATACAAGGAAAATAGATCTCTCGGGCGGTTCTGGGGATGCCTGGAATTGCTCGGCCTAGGGGAGATTGTCTAGACATTTCGAGGTACAAGAAACCTCGAGTGTTGCATCAATGTCCAAATAGCGATGAGCTAAACCCATGTGTCACAGCGGCTAATCACGAGAAACGACCCGTGGACCAACATATAGTTAGGTGCATTTATGAAATCAGAGTGCATTGTAACCTAACAAGAGATGCGAAGTTAAACAGTATACCTTTAATTATATGTAATTTGTGCTAACCTGTCTTGTACAGGGATGACTGCCGACGATGGGTAAGTTGGTTATATAATATTCTTCTATCTTGTTTCTTATGAATTGTTAAAAAGAACCTAGACAAGTAGAAAGAGCACTAGTAAATATATTGCTTCACATGTTGAATTAGTGTAGATATTTGTGAGTTTCGGCGAAGAGCCGCTCGCCAGTACATGATGTGTGCTAACCCACTTTGTGGGCAACCTTTTCAGAAAGTAAAGGAGACAAGAGAATTTCAAGTGAGGCACTGAAGCTCGTCTAGCCCAGTAGAGCTCGTGGATTGCCTCGAAGCTTTTTTTTAATTTCTAGTCAAGTTGCATGTTTCTTTTCCTTTGAAGGTGTCTTTTCATTTCCAGTATGTAATAAAGGGATATGATGTATGGGCATTGTGACTATTTTCAAAAGAAAGTTTTAAAGAGAATCGTGTAGCCAAGATAAGGCAATCTGAGTTTACAAAGCTTTGTACTTGTATTCCTATCAAGTCTAACAATAAAAGAAGTATTTCCATTTCAAATCTCTGTGTCCAATATTTGGTTTTCTGCAATAAATGGGTGCGTGTGTATTTTTTTTGCTTGACTAGTTATTTTGTGCAGGTACATGGCCTTATGCAAGCATAACTTAGGCTTGCACGGCATCATGCCTTAGCAAGGACGGACGATCCGGCAGGGATCCAGGCAAGACGGACGACCCTAGTGGGATCCGGGCATGACAAAGTGGTATCAGAGCACGATTTTACGTGTTTGGCCTCTTGCAAATATCGTTTTCGAAAAAAGTATATAAAGTTTTGATGGCTTTCAAAAGTTTCGATTTTTGAGTTTTGAAAACCAATGTCCATACAATAAGTCCATAATATTTCATGAGACTGACAAAAGTTATACTCTTTTGTAGAGAAATAGCTCCTCCTCGACCATCTGGCTCATCCGATCCAATAGAACGGATCATGACCATGATGGAATTACAGAGACAAGATAATGAGGAACGTGGCCAGATACAACAGGCCCGACTGGAGGCCCAACAGATGCAGTTAGATGCCTTGACCAAACTTGTAACTGCGCTAGAGGCAAATCGAGATACCACCGCAGTGACAAAACCAACGGAAACACCCGAGATTGAGCCCGTAGAGGGTGACAAACCCCAGCCGACGCAAAGGCACTCTTCCTTTAGGCCAAAGGACTTCTTAGACATGAAACCTCCAGAATTTGAAGGCAGGACATCACCTGATAAGATGATGGACTGAATTGATAAAATGGAGAGTTTGTTCGCGTTCGTAGGAGTTTTGAGTAGCAAGAAGGTAGTTTGTGCCGTTTTGCTACTACGGCTGCGGGCAATGGATTGGTGGAAAGCGAAAAAACTAGAGCTGTTCACAACTGCTAGGGTTAGAAAGATTCTTGGGCCTCGTTCAAGAAAGCATTTTTGGAGCAGTATCTCCCTTCCGCTATCAGTCAGAAGATGGAGAATGATTTTAAATCATTAAAGTAATGGAGCATCTCCATGGAAGACTATGGATCTGAATTTGCTAAGCTGACAAATTTTGTTGTTGTAATGTTACCAACAGAGCAGGCCCGCATAAATCGGTTCGTTCAAGGTCTGAACGATGACATTCAGTTGAGTGTACTGAACCGAAAATGTGAGGCATATCCTCAGGCCTTTGAGGCAGCGTTATAAGTGGAACAATTTAGCCTGAGGAAGGCGTCAGCAAAAGTTCAGTACAGTCACAATCAACCTACAAAAAGATACCACGACGATAAGAAGAAAACAGAGGGAGGTAACCGCAACACAGTAGAGTGCGGATTCTCCGGCCGTCAGGGCCACACCATAGATAATTATCGTACGAAAACTTTGGAATGCTGCTACTACGGCATGAAGGGCCACACAAAGGAAACCTGTCGTTCCTTGAGCAAAGCTTGTTTCGGTTGTGGCCGGCAGGGTCACACCGTCAGAAATTGTCCAAAGAGAAATCGAAACGATACAGAGGAGCATGGGCAGTTGAAGGACCCACCACAGATCAGAGACAATCCTCATAATCAGCAGTTGTGGAATGCCAATACTGCGACAGCGCGCATCTATCTCTCCACCTTACTTGATCCTAAATGTAATACTAGTGGAGGTGAGATTGTTCCTTAAGTTTTGAGGACAAAACTTTTTCTCAGTGGGTTATTATGTAGTACCCCGCTCCTCGCGGTCCACTATGTAATACCTACGGCTTGCTGATTCAGTCTCGAACTAAGTATTTAGGGAAACCTTTGTCGGTATCGATTGATCACGGATGAAATACAATGAACCTTTCCAATTGATGGATTGGCTTCTATTGAAATGTATCTAAGAGTTTTCTTGGATGTTTTCTTTTGCTGCTTGGTTTTGATGAATGCATTTTTGTGTTGGTTTTCGATGATTGGTTTTCATTGTTTGCTTTCATCACATTTCACATTCATTCCGAATCTTGAAAGAAAGAGACCGAAGTATGCTAATTAACTGTTTATGCCAATGTAGGACGCGTGAACTATTCGTGAACGGCATATGAAGTCCCTCCTTCTCTCAACTAAGTTTCATCTCGGTGAGTTGCTCTAACCGAGCTTGCACTTATTTGTACGCCCTAATAAAATGATCTCTAGTCCACTTGGTTGTCTCATTCCTACGATCAATGATACCACAATAACAAAAGATAAAGAGAAGATAATGAATTGAATCATATGCTAGATTATATGTGCCGCTTCATCTGTTTCCATATGAATAATATATGTTGCCTATGAATATGCTTCAAATGTTTAGATGTGTACAAACGGACTTGTATATGTTGCCACAACAAAGATAATTGTCCCAAAGCTAGGATCTATAAGCTCTGTCATAAACCAAAGAAAAGCATAAATACATGTGTAGCATAACAGTCGCCTTATAGAGTATGCATAGGTCCTTGACAACTTGTATACAAGGAAACTAGATCTCTCGGATGGTTCTGGGGGCACCTGGAATTGCTAGGCCTGTGGGAGATTGTCTAGACATTTCGAGGTACAAGAAACCTCGAGCGTTGCATCAATGTCCAAATATCGACGAGCTAACCCATGTGTCACAGTGGCTAATCACAGGAAATGACCCGTGGACCAACATATAGTTAGGTGCATTTATGAAATCAGAGTACATTACAACCTAACAAGAGATGCTGAGTTAAACAATATACCTTTATATCATATTCAAATTGTGCTAACCTGTCTTGTGCAGGGATGACTGTCGGCGATGGGTAAGTTGGTTATAATATTCTTCTGTCTTGTTTCTTATGAATTGTTAAAAAGAACCTAGACAAGTAGAAAGAGCACTAGTAAATATGTAGCTTCACATGTTGAATTAGTGCTGATATTTGTGAGTTTCGAAAAAGAGCCGCTCGTCAGTACATGATGTGTGCTGACCCACGTTGTCAGTATCTTTTTTAGAAAGCAAAAGGCGACAGGAGGATTTCAAGTGAGGTACTGAAGCTCGTCTAGCCCAGTAGAGCTCGTGGATTGCCTCAAAGTTCTTTTTAATTTCCATTCAAGTTGCAAGTTTCTTTTCTTTTGAAGGTATCTTTTTATTTCCAGTATGTAATAAACGGATATGATGTATGGGCATTACGACTATTTTTAAATGAGAGTTTTAAAGAGAATCATGTAGCCAAGATAAGGCAATCTGAGTTTGCAAAGCTTTGTACTTGTATTCCTATCAAGTTTATCAATAAAAGAAGTATTTCAATTTCAAATCTCTGTGTCCAATATTTGATTTTCTGCAATAAATGGGTGCGTGCATGTGTTTTGCTTGACTAGTTGTTTTGTGCAGGTACGTGGTCTTGTACAGGCCCAACTTAGGCTTGCACGGCATCACGCCTTAGCGAGGACGAACGATCCTGTAGGGATCCAGGCAAGACGGACGACCCTAACGGGATCGGGGCGTGACATAGAGTACTGAGAGTGATGCGCTTTCTGAAGAACCTCCTCCTGAATATCTCTACTCGGAACGCATAGTCTAGCACTGTGCCTCAGTGACCCATCTTCGGCTATAGAGAAATCGTCGAGCAAACATGCTTGCACCTGCTCCTTGATGCTCCTCAGGGCAACATCATCATGTTACGCTGATCTAACTCTGTCCATCAACTCAGACTAAATCTGTAAGCCCCATATCTGAACCTCTATGCCCGAAACAATCACCTCGATACCCAAACTTTCCAGATCAACCAAAATGACGATCTGTCGTCAAATACATAGCGACTGGATACCTGCTCAAGGCATCTGCAACTACATTGGCCTTGCCTGGATGGTACAGCAATGAGATATCGAAGTCCTTTATCAGCTCAAGCCACCGTCTCTGCCGCATGTTCAGCTCCTTCCGTGTGAATACGTACTACAAGCTCTTGTGATCCGTGAAGATCTCAACTCGCTCTCCGTATAGGTAATGCTTCTACAACTTCAAAGCAAAGATGACAGCGGCCAACTCCAGATCGTGAGTAGGGTAGTTCTTCTCATGGGGACATAACTGCCTAGATGTATAGGCAATCACCTTCCCATGCTGCTGAAGAACGTAACCTAAACCCTTCCCAGAAGCGTCGCTGTAGATCGTGAAACCACCAGTCCCAGAGGGCAATGTCAAGATCGGAGCTGAGGTCAACCTCTTCTTCAGCTCATCAAAAGTAGCCTGACACTCCTCAGTCCAGATGAACTCCACGTCCTTCCTGGTGAGTCTAGTCATCGGCTCTGCAATCCGAGAGAAGTCTTGGACGAACTTCGTATAGTAGCCTGCTAGACCAAGAAAGCTGCAAATCTCGACAACTGAGATGGGTGCAGACCAAGACTCTACTGCTGAAATCTTCTTTAGGTCCACTGAGATCCCATGCTCGGTCACAACATGACATAAGAACTTTACCGGTCCTAGGAAGAACTCGTACTTCAAAAGCTTCCCGTACAACTGCTCCTTCCTCAGAGTCTCAAGCACAATCCACAGATGCTCCTCGTGCTCCTCCGGCATCTTCAAGTAGACCAAAATGTCATCTATGAAGACCACTACGAACTTGTCAAGGTATTAATGGAATACCTTGTTCATCAAGTTCATAAACACGGCTGGGGAGTTGGTCAACCCAAAAGGCATGATAATGAACTCGTACTGGCCATACCGAGTCCGAAAAGCTATCTTCAGAATGTCTTCCCGCTTCACCTTCAGCTGATGGTAGTCGGACCTCAAATCTATCTTCAAAATACCTTCACGCCGCTCAACTGATCGAACAAGTCGTCAATCCTAGACAACGGGTACTTGTTCTTAATAGTAAGGTTATTGAGCACTCTATAATCGATACACATGCGTACCGTACCATCCTTCTTCGGTACAAACAGAACAGGTGTGCCCCAAGGTGAAGAACTGGATCTGATGAAACCTTTGTCCCGCAGCTCGTCAACTTGCTTCTTCAGCTCTGTTAACTCGCTGTTGTTGATCCTATAGACGTGCTGTAAGATAGGCTCATCGTCCGGCACCAAGTCTATAGAGAACTCAACATCTATGTCTGGCGATATTCCAGGCAACTCCTCGAGAAAGACATCCAAGAACTCTGCTATCAATGGATGTGGCAATTCCTGTCCCGCCAATAAAGCTCCGCAGAACCCATCTACTGGCTCAGCTACTCCTCTGGCAAACTCAAACTCTGGCTCACCCGGCGGTCTAAACAAAACTACCTCACTCTCTACAGTCTATACTAGCATAGTTCCTGCTCGACCAATCCATATCGAGTACCATATCGTAGCTCAAAAGTAGCATTACGAGCAGACATGTACTTAAATTTTGGCCTCCCAGTATAACTCTCTGCCCCTAGCAAATATTATTGACTAGGATAATGCCTCTTCCAGTCATAATCTTACAAGTCCTACCAAATGATTCAGCAATAATATTGTGTCTAAGAGCAAAAGAAATAGACACAAAACTGTGCGTAGCACCAGAGTCAAACAAAGCTAAAACAAAAAAATCAAGTAGAACAGAACCTGCCACTACATCGCCTAATGGCTCAGACTCCTCAGCTGCCAGCGCGAACACTCTGCCCTGGGGTGCTCCCGTATGATGCTGTACAAAATGTTACTGCTGCATCTGAAGTGGAGGACCCCTCTGCTAAACTGCAGGTCCAGCTGGAGCCCTAGTATATGGTGCTCGGTCCTGACCTCCTCGGTCTGTACGACGAGGACAATCCTTCAGCTGGTGGTCGGTCGCTCCACAATACAGACAAGTGCCCAACCTCTTCCGACAGACCTCTCTACAGTGCCCCGACTTTCAACAAAAACCATACTGAGTGGCCTGTCTCTGCCACAGATGATGCATACGTGCTGGTGCCTGATGCTGCTGGAACTGAGGCTGCTATTAAAATTGCCTCTGCTGAGTGTGAGGGTGCTTGGCCGGCCACGCATTAGAACTAGCCCCCAAAGCAACACTGCTCCTCTTTTGCCTCAGATCGTATTCCTCCTCTGCAATCTGAGCATCCATCAAAATTTACTCAATTGTCGTATAGTGACGTCCAGAAGTGCAAGAGCGAACTGCGTGAATCAGGTCCCTCCTAAACTTGTGGGCCTTCTCTCCCTCATCCTGAACCATCCTTGCAGAGAATCGGCTCAGGCGAAAGAACTTCGTCGCATACTCGTCCACAAACGAGTTCCCCTGGACCAGCCCCGCAAACTAGCCCTCCAACGCGTTGAGAGCTACATCAGGATAGAACTTCTTCTTGAATAGCCCCTGAAAGTTCTCTCAGGTTAATCCTCTGACTGACGCACGAGGATCCGTACGGTACCATGTCAAGGCGATATCAAAGAACTGACTCGCCGCAGCTGACACCCACAGCCTCCTCGGAAGCTCTGCTAGCTCCAAGCCCGCTCAACATCCTCTATCCAGTCATCTGCATAAAGGATGCCCTCAGTCCCTTTGAATTCCTGAGGGACCATCTTCTTGAAATCCAGCACAAATCCAGGCCTCGGCTGCTGCTGTTACGGCTCCTGGGCTAGAGCGCCCTGAACCGGAGCTGCAGCCAACTTCTCGACCGCTGCCATTGCTAGCAGATGAGCATTCTCCATACTCTATCTTAGAACCTCTGACTACCGCTGAGATGCCTCTGCCTGTGCTTGCTGTGCCTCCATCATCTGCTGGAGAAGCGCGAACATCTGCAAAGCGTCGATCGGTATCGGAGGTGGCGACGGAAGAGTCTCCGGTATGACGATCGAAGGCCTCCGAACTGGAGGTGGAAGACCTCCCGAAACTGCTGCTGCTACTCCCACCTGGATGGTAGAAACAGTAGGGGCAGCAGGGACAGCCGTCTGGACCTCTCCCTCCTCCGGAATAATAGACCTCGATGGATCGGACCTCTACGGGACAGTACTAGATCCAGCCGCCCGAGCTCAGGTAATCGTTATCCTGAAGATAGATTCGAGCAAAAGATCAATATGGCACAAGATAAAATATTATCAAAGAAGGACAATTAAATTCGAATTGCAAGAAGAGTTGTCATGATAATCGAAAGATCGAAATTTTTTCCTAAACTGTGATTGAGTAACTCCTATCATATTATAGAACCTATATCCTAATTGCATGGTCATAATTAGTACTCTAAGTCGAGTACCATTACGAGATTGTACTAGTTGGGACAATGGACCTGCATGGGCTACCACAAAAATATGTCACGCCCCGTATCCTAAGTAGGGGTACGAGCACGTGGGTACGTCCAGCCTACGTCGCAGAATCGACGGTAAAACGTTGTATAGGTCGTCTATAATATACAACATCTAGACACATATAAAGGTACCTGTCATCTCCGTACGAAGGTATATGATGTCACAACTCAATCACAAGACATCTAAGGAAGATAGCACGAAATATGAAAGATATCATAGAAAAAATAGTATGAATAGATGCAAGATCCCACACAAGTTTAGTGTTAAAAACATAACAAAAATCCTAAATAATATATACTACAAGTCTGAAGTACTAGCTGGATCACAGTCCAGGCAAGACTATCTAACTAGTCTAAGCAGACGGTGTATCCTCTAAGAGCACTGGCTCCACAGGAATATCCAAGTCATACTCGCCATCTATGTCGTAGCCATAGAAGGTCGAGTAGTCGGCCTCTAGATCATCTGTAAACATCAACGGGGTTATCCTGTTAGGATATGAGCAAGTACAAATACTAACAGCAGTTCCATGTGAATTGATAAATTCTATAAGAGACAATTATAATGAAAAACAAGATGAAATATTAAGACAGGAAATGTAAACAGGATATGTAAACTGGATATCATGTCATGGTATAAAATACAGGAATAAAGAATGGAACAGGGATATATGATGTATAAATGTAAACATAAAATGGTGCCATAAGATTTTAGAGCGTTATGTTATCGGCTTGGGACACATTGTAGGAGCGTAAAAAGTGCTTTATGGACTTAGTCAAAGAAGTTGAGAATTTTACGCGAGCTACTCTACGTAAGCTACACTTTACGCTAGCTACTTTACGCGAGAGCTATTCATTGAACTTTACGCTGGGGACAGACTGTCAGGCCGCATTTAATGCAAAAGATTTGATCTGACAGAATGATTTTTCTGACAACATGCAGCACAGAAGTCGAGAAGATTGGATTCACACCAAACCTAATACTCGTCGTATAGTGTGCAAATAGAGCTATTTTATGCTCAATAAAACTGCTTCTTTTACGCACGATAGTTATTCGAGATTTTACGCTCAAGGCTATTGTGGGCGTAAAGTCTATTTGGGCTACTTTTTACGCTCAAGGCTATTTTAGCCACTTTATGCTGGGAAGTTTATTTTGGGCTATTTTACACCCAGTTTACCACTTTACGCTTGAAGTGTATTTTGGGTCATTTTTATGCCTAATCTTTCCTGACCACGTAAGAACGTGGTTTGTCCACGTGGCTTTCATGCCACACTTCTCGAGGAACGTGTGTACGTACTCTCCCCATTTCATTGAAGTACGGGACACGTGTGACCATGCGTAGAGATCAAACTCTACATAGGACACGTGTCAACGTGCGTAGAGGATGAGTTGCATCCTGGGTAACAGTTACTTGCATAAAATCCCAATTTTGTTGTTTTTTACGCACAAAAGGTCAATTCTATAAATAGACTTATTTTTCACATAGACAGGATGAAGAGATCAACAGAGAGACATGAGAGGAGATTCTGAGAAAACTCATACTTCCAGAGTGATATTCCCAGGAGCATTTCTTTAACTTTTTCTCAAGAACAGGGTGAAGCAAAGCAAAAAAGCATTCGGCTGTGCCATCATGTTGTTGCTCGAAACCTTTTCGGTGACTTAGTTCTTCCGATTGTTCGTCTTCTTCAAGCAGTTTTCTTCTTCATCATGGTATGGTCCAAGGAACAAAGTAATTGATCTCAGATCAGACTTCCATAGCAATACTTCCCAGAACAATTTGTACTTTTTGTACTTTTTCTAGTTTTCTTTCAAAAGCCAATTTTAGGCATTTTGTTAAGTGAAACAAAATGGCGACTCTGCTGGGGACGTCCTTCTCCTCTGACGAGAAGGCAATTGCTCAATATGATGATGTGTCGGTCGGATCGACAAAGAAGACTCTGGTTGTGCACTTCGACCAGACTGCCTACGAAGAAATGCTCCAAACTGGGGGTAGTACTCGCTGCTCCAATGTTCAAAAATTGCGGAAGGCACAAAAAGTTTGGATTCTCAAGTCGAAAGCATCCTCAAATCTTCCTGCTGTTTCTGAAGGCAAAGGAATCCTTCCTACGCCTGTGGTGGAGGCTCCCGTCTGTGACGAGGCAGTCTCTACTTCGGTGATACGCCCTGCGCATAAAAATCAAGTTTTACGCTCTGAGCATAAAAATCAAGTTTTACGTTCCGTGCGTAAAACTCAGTCTCCCGTCTGTGACGTGGCAGACTCTTATGTTTTACGCCCCGCGTGTAAAAATATGTCTTTCGTTTGTGACGTGATAGACACACAAGCTTTACGCCCCGCGCGTAAAAATATGTCTCCCATCTGTGACATGGTAGACGCACAAAATTTACGCTCCATTCATAAAGGAAAATCTCCCGTCTGTGACGTGGCAGATACTCATGTTTTGCGCTCTACGCGTAAAGGTAAATCTCCTGTCTATGACAGTGTAGATAAATTCATAATGATGTCTTTGCATCTAAAGTGAATTTACCTGCACGCAAGCAGCATAAAAACATTGTTGGTAAGACTTTGATTCTCTACCAACAGCCTTCATACACTGTTTACGCAAAGTACCAAACCTACAAATTACGCATAACGCTGACGGAGTCCTTTGTGCTAAAAAATCTCAGGATTTACGCACGCAACTCCAAGCGCGTAAAAATATACAGTTTGGTTCTGCTAATGCAGCCCATAATCTTCTTTATACACAAGGGACTAAACGTTTCTCTACCCTAAATGTAATAAAAAAAAAGATTACTCCCTCTACTTCTTCTGATTTACGCGAGTTGCTAGTACAAAAGCGTAAAAATAGACAATCTCCTGTGACACTCCCCCAAGAAAATCATTATTGTGAGTGTCATCAAATTGTAATCAAATGTTGCTATTCGGCTTCTAAACGGTCAGTTTTTGATCGATTAAGCTACAATGTGCCTCAGCAGCAAACTGATGATCAAGAACATGAGTTGTTATATGCGTCAGTCAACATGGCATCTCATACCAACAGAGGACGACGTCCAAGACGCAACTCATCCCAGACTCCTGGTCAATAATAGTTCAACAGAATTCTTGATTCCTTTGAAGGAGTATATCAGAATACTCGATCAAGAAACAAAGACAGTTGCAAACTTCTGATTCAGAAGCTAGGGGTACTCAGTCTTTTGAGTCCGAAACTGATAGTGTCGATTCTTACCTCTATACCAATCCCTCTGTATCTTCAAGAGAGGTTGAATCCTATGCTATTGGAGATGAACCGGAGACGTCATCTGCTAATACAGAATAACGTCTCTCTGTCGTTGAGCAATTATTGAAGGATATGCTTAGCATGATGCAAAGCATGCACCAAAAATAATGACTCAACAAACTTCTCAGCCGGCAGTAGTAACGCCGGTACAGGTAGCAGCACAAACTCAAGATATTCAAGGGGTTGATATACCTTTGAATAATCAAGAGCCTGCTGTCAATCAAAATTCTGTATCTCCCGATCCTATCATTCCAGAAGATGTGCCACCTCCGGTAGGGGTTACGTTACATCCAACAACTATTCAATCGAATGTGCTTCCTCAAAATAGTGAAGCTATTCAAGCAGTACGTGAGCTCAAAGCACAGTTTGAAGTTCTGAAGCACAAGGATCAGCTCCATAGGTTAGGAATTAAGCAACCTTATCCTCCTCATTGGAATGATGTACCCTTTCCTCCGAAATTCAAACCACAATCAATGGTGTTATTTGATGGAAAGGCTTCTCCTAGTCAGTATATCAATTACTTTGATATTATGACTATACATCTACAGAAGAATGATGCTCTTCTCACTCAAGTTTTTATTGGGTATCTGACGGGTTCAGCCTACGATTGGTATCGCAGTCTACCCGACAATTGCATTTCGTCTTTTGACGAATTCAAAACAATATTTCTCTCCCGTTTCTATGAAGGAGGCATGGACATGAACATGTCCTCCTTAATAGTAATCAAACAAGAAGAGAAGGAAGATACTCGGACGTTCATTGAACGTTTCTGACAAGCAACTTTGAAGATGCCTCCTGTAATGCCAGATTCAGCATTGATTGATACATGTAAAATGAATCTGCGACCATCCATTGATGTCTTTACAGGTTCCTAATTCATAGATTGGGCCTCGTTTATTATAGCAACAGTTTATGCCGAGTCCAATGGTAGGTTGGCTCATGAACACGAAATAATCTTTGCCTCAGAGGACAAAGGAAAGAAAGGCTCTTCTGGTAATAATTCTGGCAATCGTAATGGGAAAGGGAAGGAAACCCTTGTAGTTAATATTTCAAAACCTAAAACGACATCGAATAATCAGGAATCTTCTAAGCCAAAAGAAGAATACTCTTTCGATGACGGTGATATCCCAGGGATATTCTAATGTCTGGTAAAGAGTGGCAAACAGCATATTCCAGAGCCAAAGAGGCCTAATGAGGTGACTCTGATCGATAATACCAAGTTTGTATCTATCACAGATACATAAATCATCCTACCAAGGCTTGTTATGTCTTGAAGATGAAAATACAGGAGCTGATAAATGCCAATGCCATCGCTTTAACTAACGATGAAAATACAGGAGCTGATAAACTGCTTAGCATTATATTGTTAGATGTTGTGACCTAGGACAGCGTTCTACCGCCGACACTGCGGCGTAGGCTGGACGTACCCACGTCTCGTGCCCTTACTCTAGGGTGCAGGTCGTGACAGAACTAGTGTCTAAGAGAGTGAGAAGACATAAGGACTTCAGAGAGAATTTTGTCACCTATCAAGTGAAAGTAGATCTGCTTACCTATGATGAGGCGATGAAGACCAAAGATACTGTCTTATGGAAGGAGGCTATTAACGATGAGTATGACTTAATAACCTCCAACAACACGTAGGTGTTGGTCGATCTGCCTGAAGGAGCAAAACCAATCGGATGTAAATGGATTTTCAAGAAGAAGATGAAGGCCGATGGAACTGTTAACAAGTTCAAGGCAAGATTAGTTGCCAAAGGGTTTTCTCAGAAGCAAGGGATCGATTTTTTTGTTACATATGAACCAGTAGCACGGATGATGACCATCATGATGTTCATTGCTCTATACATAATTCACAAGCTGGTAATTCATCAGATGGATGTTAAACCGCTTTCCTGAATGGTGAATTAATCGAAGAGATTTACATGCAACAGCTAGAAGGATTCATTATAAAGGACCTTGAAGACTAAGTCTGTAAGTTGGTAAAATCTTTGTATGGTATGAAGCAAGCTCCCAAGATATAGCACAAAAAGTTTGATAAAGTCATAAGATCAAACAGCTACAGGGCCAGCGAGACAGACAAGTGCGTGTACACAAAGTTTATTGACGGGATCGGAGTTATTATTTGTCTGTACGTGAATGACATGCTGATCTTAGGTACAGATCTAACAAGTGTCACTGAGACAAAGAAGTTCCTCTCGTCTAAGTTCAGCATGAAGGACTTAGGGTGAAGCTGATGTTATCCTGGGGATAAAGATGATCCAGACAAAAACTTGGGTGGCATTATCATAATCTCATTACATTGAGAAGCTGCTCACACGCTATGGGTATCAGGATCTTCTATGGATCGATATGCTATATAGGTGTGATAAGAAGCTGAAGCCAAATCTAAGGAAAAGCATCAGACACTTGGAGTACTTAAGCGTCATCGGGAGTTTGATGTTTGTGACTACTGCCACAAGGTCTGACATAGCTTTTGTCATGGAGATGCTGGGTCGGTTCATGAGCAATCCAGGTATGGAGCACTAGAAAGCTGTGAAGAGGGTTATGTGATACCTCAAAAGGACTCAAAAGTATACACTGCACTACTGTGGCGATCCAAAAATAGTGGAAGGCTTCAGCGATGCAAGCTGGTGCTCAGAAGTAGAGAATAAAAGGTCTACATGAGGATACGTCTTCTCCATGGATGGAGCTGCTATATCGTAGAAGTTGAAGAAGCATACTATGTTGTCTCACTCTTCTATAGAAATTGAGTTCTATGCACTGGCGGCTGCAGCGGAGCAAGCAGAGTGGCTTCGGGAGGTCATATATGATCTTCTAATGGTTGGTGCGTAGATACCGATGGTACCAATATACTGCAACAACCAGGCGATTGCAGCGGTGGCATCGAATGACCTCAATAATGGAAAGAAAAGGACTGTATGCTGGCAGATCCATTCACCAAAGGTCTTAAGCGCCAGCTGGTTGACGACACAGCAAGTAAGATGGGCTTGAAGACACTCTGATATTGTGTTTTTGTAATTCTACTATAAAGTTTTAGGCTATTAGTTTAAAGAGAAATCTACTAGGCATCTAGCTTTTAGTTCAAAGAAGGACCATTGACTTGAAGAATATCAGGAGTAGTAGGCAATCCTTTAGGATATTGCGGGGTGATTAACCTAGAACTACTATTGTCTACTGAATGTTCTTTACAAAGAACAAAGTCCTGTGGAAGGATGGCCTGGAAGCCTTAATGAGTTCTCGGGCATCTGGAATGTCTAACGTGCTTTACAGGAAGCACGGGTAGCACAGCACTACTAAGGAGCGTAGTACTCTATGCTACAGTGAGGTGACACCACATGAGGTACCTAGTGAGGGTAAAGCCTCGGCTTCGAGCCAAGTAACAGCGGCGTAGCACCGTATATAGACAAGATGGCCTAATGCTGTATAATGAATGAAGAGTGGTATACAGCATTACAAAAGGACTGGGCCTCGTGTTGCAATACGTGACACCATATGAGATAGTGCCTCGGCTTTGCAAGCCATGTCACGTTGGCATAACAACGCAAGGAAGCAAAAGGCTTCATGCTGGGTAGTTTGGCACCACAAAGAGGCTAGGCCCCATGCTACAGGTAGTTTAACACCACATGAGGCAGTGCCTCGTGTCATGACCCGCACCCAGTTTAAGGGTACGAGAAGTGGGTAAGTCCAGCCTACACTGCAGTATCGACGGTAGAAACGCTGTCCTAGGTCACATACATCTAAAAATTATAAGGTACATATACAGTATATACTCTCTAAATAGAGGACAACATAGAAATGTACAGCTCAATCACAACTAAGGTATAAGTACGGTAAGATAGATAGATATGATATGAAAATCACCAAATGAAAGCAACAGGAGAAGAAGTCTAAGTGTCTAAAATAACATCTCCACAAAACATCCGGAATAACAATAAGATTCCAAATATATACATCAATGTATCCAAGTGAGACAAGACAAATAAGTAAGATAACTAGTCTAGCCAACTGGCCTAGACTACTGGGGTAATATCCTCTGCAAGGACTGGGTCCTCCTGGGAGTCCAGCTCGCAAGTGTCGTCTAGGGCTGCTCCATAGTAGGTCGGGCAAAACTCCTCATCTGGGTCCTCTGTAACATTTTCAATAGGTCCAGTCAGGACAGGAACAAGTACAGTACATCTCACGCAGTTCATATCATGACAGAAAATGTAAGCATGCTATAGAGTAAGATACATGAAACGCTGAAGAATATACATAAAGTAAAAGAGATGACTGTAAGAAAATATCTACTATAAGTAAAGAACTATCAGTGGCTAGTGATGTAGAGTACAAGATAGACATGTGAACGGCTTGAATTTGCACATGATTACACTAAAGAGTTTGCACATGATTATACTACTTTGGAATTATTCACATGACCATTTATACTCCCCCCGTACCCCAATCAAGACACAAAGATTCAGACAAGTTATGTTATTGCACATGATTTCACATGGGGGCCCATAAATGGGTGCACATAAAGTATACAAGGGGGCTTTGTGAACATGTCACCACCAGTTTTCAGAAACAGGGATATTTTTGTCATTTTACATTTTTGAATATTTTTAAAATTTATTTTTTATTTATGATATTATTTTGGGGTTGAAATTTATTTTATTATTTATGATATTGTTTTGGGGTTATTTGAGTCGGGTTCGAATTTCAACTCAATCCGACTAGAAACGGGGACCCGGGGGTAGTTTGACTCTAGTGGGACCCACACACTAGTTAGGCATGGCCCACATGATATTAATTTTAGTCCACATGATAGAAATATTTTAGTTAGAGGTTAGACTAATTATTATGGATAAGGTTAGTGTGATTAGAGACTTTAGAATGACTAATTTAGCCCCAACCAACTAGCCCTTTCCTAATACTCATAGAATAGGTTAGTGGGGGCATTTTGGACCTTACCATAATAGGACAAATAGCCCTATATGGCCAGCCACTTTGGGAGAGGATAGGCTCAAGTTCAATTCATTATTCTCATCCATACACTCTCTCTTGTTCTTCTCCAAATTCCTAGAGAGTAATCCCTAGCAATTTCTTCACCAAATCCTTCCATTTCGCCACCAAATCTTCTTCTTCCTTCTCCATTCTAGCCAAGGAGGAAGCTACCCAAGTTTGGGAGGATTCGGAGCTCGTTCGTGTCCTTTTGGAATCTCTACGTGTCGGTGTCGCTCCGGGAAGGCTTTTCTTCGATTCGATCTACCGGGAGGTATAAATCCCTTCTTCTTTTTATTTTCTCATGCATATAGGTCTATTTTAAACCCATAGGAATGACCCCCATGGTTGTATCTCTATTTGTGTCCATTTCGTGTCCATTTGGAGGTCATAGGAGTGTCCTTTGTGTTGTGGTTGTGTCCATGTGGGAAAACCCCAAATTTGGACACACTATGTGTTGTTGTTATGTATGAATGAATTATTACATGTTTAATCTCATATTTTTGTATTGGAGATGTGTTCTATAGTGTCTCATATATATATTAGTGTAGAGAATGAGTTCTTGATATATTATGTTATATACTTGTGTTCTTTTGTCTCAAACTACCCAAATCCGTCATGATTTTTATCCACGTTTTTAATTTCAGCCATAACTTAGAAATGTCATAACGTCTAGCTCAAAGCTCGGTTTAATCTTCCGTTTTTTTTAGAAGAAGCGTATTGAAGTTAGCTTTCCAAAAACATATATTAATAGGCCTAATTCTTTCTGTAACTTTCTGGAGAATTATTTGAGTGTCAGCTGTACGATAGACAAACGCGTTCTTGGTGTTTTCGCGATTCCGGGAGTTTTCGGAAACGAAAATGCGATCCGTTTGAAGTTTCGAAAAGCTAACACATAGATCTATAACATACTTTAATCCTAAATTTTAATTCATGCTGAGATGGTACAGTATTGATTATTAGTAGGAGTTACTATTCGGCATATGCATTTTGTGCACCCTTGTGTGTAATATAATGTTCTATTTGATTTTAACCCATGTTAATGTATATACATTATGTAATTAAATAGAGAATGCAAGCATGAGTAAATGTTTAAATAAATGATATATAAGGTGTAAGTATCCTATCTAATGTAAGCATGTATAAGTATGGCTTGTAATGAATATGTAGGTTCCATAATATGTAATGTATGGTGCATATAGTAGTGCAAGAGAATAAATGAATGATGAATGAATGCAAGCATGAATGTAATGTAATAATAGATGTAATGTATGCAATATACAAGTTAATAAGATGTAATATTCTATGTTAACACAAATCCTATATTACCTCATGTACCCCTTACACTATGTAGACACTATCATACTTGATACTTTGTTCACTTACACTTTGACACTCTTTGATATGTATACACTATGTATGCCCATTTAACCCTCATTTGCCCCTTTGCCATGTTCACATACACACACATAGCCTCTTAAATAAGTATTTATGAATACAGTTAACTTAGCTATGTATGTATATTATATATATGTTAGCATATTGTGTTGTAATATATAAGTTTATATAACCATTTGAAATGCCATGATTATAGACCTAATGTTGAATACCAATATATGCATGTGTATATATGTGTAGACATATATAGTTTAAAGTAATAGATTACCTAGTGTATATCCAATGTGAATTCTTGTCTATTTGAGTAATGAAAAATTGCATGCTATATAGAGTTGGGTGTATGTTGGCTTGTATAGCCTTGTATTGATATGTGCTTGCTAGGATAGTCTTTGTTAGGCCTAGTAAGACTTGTTGGGTTAGGACATGACCTAGTTTGACCTAGTTGACTAGTGCAGTTGACCAGAGTTGACCAAGGGTTGACTTTGGCCTAGTTTGACCTAGATTCATGTAGAATGCATTGTAGTGCTTTATATTACCCTTCTGGACATGTTGTGACTTATGTTGTTCCAATTAGGAGCCAGACACCTCTCCTCGGACAGTATCTTTACCTTGGACATTCAGATATCAGGCGAGTACATTCTCTGATCATTTCATACTTGTCACGAATTATATTCTCGCTCTAGATTACTTTTACTTGATGCTGTCACGTTATCATCACGGATTGGTACTATACGGATCTCTTCTTGGGATGTTACCCCCTTAGCGGGCACATCGGATAATTTATAACATGTGTTTCATGTACATCATGTATTCCTTGCTTCTGCGTTATTCATGTACACTCATGTTCTCTCATGTTCTTATATGCACGTTCATGTACTCTCATGTTCTTTCATGTACGCTCATGTTTCCTCATGTGTTTCTTGTATAACCAAAACATCATGTCCGTAACGTAACTTGAATAGATTCTTGTGTATTGATTGTGGGTAGGGGTGAGTATAAATGGTCATGTGATTTACCCATCATGTACACTCTGTTACTTTTCATGTTCATCATGTACAACCTAAGCCAATTACATGCCATCTCGTACTCTAAATCACTAGTCACTCACAGTTTTTACTTATCATGTATATATATTTCCAGTTATCAAATATCTCTCCTGTTTTCATGTACATCTTCTTACAGCATTTCATGTATCTTATTCTATTGCCTGCTTTATATTTCCTGACATGATATGAACTGCATGAGATGTATTGTGCTCGCTTCTGTCCTGACTGGACCTGTTGATAAATTTTACAGATAGTATGGGATTGCCTGCTAGCCTAGAGGAGACACAGTAGAGGTTGTTTAGATAGTTATTTCATTTTGTCTGGAGTTGTATTTACTTGTGGATTACTGTATTTGAGTTTTGAGATGTATTTCTGGGATTATGTATCTTGGACACTTAGACTTCTATCTCCTGTATCTCTTTTGGATTTCATGTTTATCTATCTTTATCATTCTACCTTAGATTGTGATTGAGTTGTACCTCTGTGTTGGCCTCCTTATGAAGAGTATTCATATTATGCTAGTTATAGTTCATGACCTAGAACAGCGTTCTACCGCTGACACTGCGGCGTAGGCTGGGCGTTGTTACGTACTCGTACCCTCAGGGTGGGTGCGGGTCATGACACGTTTTAGTGGTGGCCCATGCAGGTCGAGTTTATGTAGTGGTATTCGAACTTGAGTACCACTACAGCCTGCAGTAGGAATATGATATATTTTGAAGGTACTCAATCACAGTTAGGAACCCTTGAGAGATTCCCGGGACGACCCTTGAGAATCTTATTTTAACTTCGATTTGAAAACTCTTTTTTCCCTTGATTTGATTTATTTTTACTTTCTGTTGTTAAATTTGATTTTGATGGATTATGGTTGAATTTGAGTTTGTATTCATTGATTTTGATAGATGATTGTCGAATTTTGAATCTTGATGATAGCTGTTGCATCCGAGTTTGTATTTTGATAGATTTTTGTTCATTTTGAATTTTGAAGTTCGTTGATAAATTTGATTTGATTTATGGGCATTCATTGTTGATTTAATTTAATTTTTGACAAGATGAAATTATATGGGCTAGGTCATCTATGTTATGGAATCTAGTCTTCTATAGCCACATTAGCCAGCATGGTGAGGACATATAGTCTGACTTTGGATATATTTCTCGGGTGTGGGAATTTAAGGTTTTCGCAGCCAAGCTAGCGGCATCACAAAAATGTTAAATACCATGATTCTAGAGGTATGTGCATAAGTCAAGGACTCTGTGATTATCGTAGCCTTGCTTACTAGTATGACGAGGATTTAGAGTACCATAATTTTGGATAGACGCATATGATTATCAGATTGTACCTTAAATGTTTTCGAACATGTTTTTGCTACTTTTGTTTCAGTCCTTCAAAAAAAATTATTATTAATTGGTTTGTTTTGTTTAGTTTCTAATTATTTAACTTAGGAGTAGCTTGTGTAACTTCTTGCTATGAGATTCTACATAATACAATAAATTGATGATTTTGCTAGACCTTATCTTGGATTTGATATTTTAGCACTGGGTTTCAAAATGGCTCCTTCTTTAAACAGATAAGCAGAACAAATTTCATTGTTATTTCCTTCTTGCTATTATTCTCGCATTAAATAATAATAATAATAAAACTGTCTTGATTACGTCAATCACCTGCTTGCAATCTTGGTAGGAATCTAAATGTTAGTCTTAACGTAGAATTAATTTTTATATTGGGACATGAGAATATATATGAATATATATAGTGGACACTTTCCTGACACTTATGCATGCTACACTTGATTTTCACCTATCTGAATACATATTAATATGTCGTTAATGTTTAAATTTTCAAAACCCCAATATTTCCGATTCTCTGCTTTTCCTAGCTGAACTCGTAATTTAAATATAAAATTTCATGATAATAGTTTTATTTATATCACTGCACATGTATGTTATACGTAGGGTTTCAATTCAAATTTTTTTTTTGTTGAGTTTTGTGTTTAAATTTGTCAAATCTGAGACTGTGTGCATATTAACCCTTAATACGGGATTTTAAATGTTAGTTCAAATTGATTGTTTTAAATGTAATATTTAGAGCTGTGTACATTGTTGTTGTAGGGATATAAATTTAGGTTCCATATTCTTACATGTTAGGTTGTGATAAACATTGAGTTGGTTTTGATGTACAAATTCTCCAAAATCCTGAAAACTGAATACATGTTAACATTTTTACATTGATTTCCATGTTTAGTTCAATTTCAGATTTAACATGTAATATTGAACTGTATGCGTAGATAAATGATGATAGTATATTAGGGTTTCATTTCTATCATGTTAGGATGTATTGGGAGCATTGAGATTAGTTGTGATGTTTCAAACTCCTAAATTTTGAAATTGCATTATGTTAATATTGCACTGGTTTAAATGTTAGCTTATTTTCAGATTTTGTATGTAAATGCTGAACTAAAACTGGGTTTAACCTTTCAATACTAAGCTCTAACCCTGTACAAGGACACACACACCTAACTTAGTATACCCTGTCATGTAACCTAACTCTTCCTCTCTATGTCATGATTATATATCTATATAGATATATATAGAGCTTAGGCATACATGTTATAATGTATATACATACATAACTAAATCTCTACCTCTTTATATATACATATATACATGGTTAGCCATGCATGTTATGAGCAAATGAGTTGTGTATTGTAGATTGTTTAACCAATATGCCATGATTAGTGTAACTTGATAGTTATTGTTTGAAACCCCAAATTCTCCTATGCACTTTCATGTATATTTCACATACACACACGCCTATTATCTAACCATATGAACATGTCCACATACACCCATACACATACGAACTACATAACTTGTACATAATGCTAGCTTTTCCCTCTCTAACGCTATTATATAAATATTGTGATTGGATTTCCATGCAATTGGCTTTCATTCTTTAACTTTTGATTTTGATTTTCTTGAATAGTACCCCTTATTAGATAAATGGTGGTTAACTTTATTTTATTTTGATAAGTACCAGTTTTCATATAGGATGATAGACTGCCTTACAGTCTTGATGTTATTTCTGTATCTTTTCTAGTTTAGCACCCTAGAATGCTTGTGTGTTTTGATACCATATGACCGTTTTGGTTTAGCATGACTAGTATACCTAGATGAGACTTTCACTACCACCGTATGCCATGACCCTGTATGTCATCCTTTTAAATCGTATGATTGTTTAAGTTCTGAGACTTTGATTGTGGGGGGTTTGACCTAGAAGGAGTATGAACATTTTAATTTTGAGGATGAAATTTTTCTAAGGTGGGTAGACTTGTAACACCCAGTTCTCTAAAATGAGGGTAATTTTGAAATTTTGTAGTTTTAATCATTTATTGATTTGACATTTAAATCATGATATGATTTTTGGTAATTTTTAAATTATTTTAAAACTATTTAAAATCATGACTTGTGATTTTGATGTTTTGCTAGTGAAACCCTAGAGACTGTTTGACCTAGAGCCTAACCATGTGATTAGGATATTTTAATGTCATTTCTGGCCTAAGGATATTTTGCATTTGATCTCTTTGAATTATTTTGATATTTATTGCGTTGGTGATTGTTGATTTTGACCTTTGATAGGTGTGATTTTGTGATGGTTTTGTGTCCGTATCGGACACGTATCAGTTTTATTTACAAATGTTTGATGTGCCTCAAAGAGATTTTTTTATTGCTGATTTTTTTTTTGAAAAGTATTTGAATGAGATTGTTTTCTGCATGTGTTCCTGTGATTGCTTTGTTTTAATTTCGAGGACGAAATTTTTTTGAGGTGGATAGATTTGTCACCCCCAGTTTTCAGAAACAGGGGTATTTTTATCATTTTACATTTTTGAATATTTTTAAAATTTATTTTATTATTTATGATATTATTTTGGGGTTGAAATTTATTTTATTATTTATGATATTGTTTTGGGGTTATTTGAGTCGGGTTCGAATTTCAACTCAATCCGACTAGAAACGGGGATCCGGGGGTAGTTTGACTCTAGTGGGACCCACACACTAGTTAGGCATGGCCCACATGATATTAATTTTAGTCCACATGATAGAAATATTTTAGTTAGAGGTTAGACTAATTATTATGGATAAGGTTAGTGTGATTAGAGACTTTAGAATGACTAATTTAGCCCCAACCAATTAGCCCTTTCCTAATACTCATAGAATAGGTTAGTGGGGGCATTTTGGACCTTACCATAATAGGACAAATAGCCCCATATGGCCAGCCACTTTGGGAGAGGATAGGCTCAAGTTCATTTCATTATTCTCATCCACACTCTCTCTCTTGTTCTTTCCCAAATTCCTAGAGAGCAATTCCTAGCAATTTCTCCACCAAATCCTTCCATTTCGCCACCAAATCTTTTCTTCCTTCTCCATTCTAGCCAAGGAGGAAGCTACCCAAGTTTGGGAGGATTCGGAGCTCGTTCGTGTCCTTTTGGAATCTCTGCGTGTCGGTGTCGCTCCGGGAAGGCTTTTCTTCGATTCGATCTACCGGGAGGTATAAATCCTTTTCTTTTCATTTTCTCATGCATATAGGTCTATTTTGAACCCTTAGGAATGACCCCCATGGTTGTATCTCTATTTGTGTCCATTTGTGTCCATTTGGAGGTCATAGGAGTGTCCTTTGTGTTGTGGTTGTGTCCATGTAGGAAAACCCCAAATTTGGACACACTATGTGTTGTTGTTATGTATGAATGAATTATTACATGTTTAATCTCATATTTTTGTATTGGAGATGTTCTATAGTGTCTCATATATATATTAGTGTAGAGAATGAGTTCTTCATATATTATGTTATATACTTGTGTTCTTTTGTCTCAAACTACCCAAATCCGTCATGATTTTTATCCACGTTTTTAATTTCAGCCATAACTTAGAAATGTCATAACTTCTAGCTCAAAGCTCGATTTAATCCCGTTTTTTTAAAGAAGCGTATTGAAGTTAGCTTTCCAAAACATATATTAATAGGCCTAATTCTTTCTGTAACTTTCTGGAGAATTATTTGAGTGTCAGCTGTACGAAAGACAAACGCGTTCTTGGTGTTTTCGCGATTCCGGGAGTTTCCAGAAACGAAAACGCGATCCGTTTGAAGTTTCGAAAAGCTAAAACATAGATCTATAACATACTTTAATCCTAGATTTTAATTCATGCTGAATGGTACAGTATTGATTATTAGTAGGAGTTACTATTCGGCATATACATTTTGTGCACCCTTGTGTGTAATATAATGTTCTATTTGATTTTAACCCATGTTAATGTATATACATTATGTAATTAAATAGAGAATGCAAGCATGAGTAAATGTTTAAATAAATGATGTATGAGGTGTAAGTATCCTATATAATAAGCATGTATAAGTATGGCTTGTAATGAATATGTAGGTTCCATAGTATGTAATGTATGGTGCATATAGTAGTACAAGAGAATAAATGAATGATGAATGAATGCAAGCATGAATGTAATGTAATAATAGATGTAATGTATGCAATATACAAGTTAATGAGATGTAATGTTCTATGTTAACACAAATCCTATATTACCTCATGTACCCCTTACACTATGTAGACACTATCATACTTGACACTTTGTTCACTTACACTTTGACACTCTTTGATATGTATACACTATGTATGCCCATTTAACCCTCACTTGCCCCTTTGCCATGTTCACATACACACACATAGCCTCTTAAATAAGTATTTATGAATACAGTTAACTTAGCTATGTATGTATATTATAATATGTTAGCATATTGTGTTGTAATATATAAGTTTATATAACCATTTGAAATGCCATGATTATAGACCTAATGTTGAATACCAATATATGCATGTGTATATATTGTAGACATAATAGTTTAAAGTAATAGATTACCTAGTGTATATCCAATGAATTCTTGCCTATTTGAGTATTGAATAATTGCATGCTATATAGAGTTGGTGTATGTTGGCTTGTATAGCCTTGTATTGATGTGTGCTTGCTAGGATAGTCTTGGTTAGGCCTAGTAAGACTTGTTGGGTTAGGACATGACCTAGTTTGACCTAGTTTGACTAGTGCAGTTGACCAGAGTTGACCAAGGGTTGACTTTGGTCTAGTTTGACCTAGATTCAGTAGAATGCATTGTAGTGCTTTATATTACCCTTCTGGACATGTTGTGACTTGTGCTGTTCCAATTAGGAGCCAGACACCTCTCCTCGGACAGTATCTTTACCTTGGACATTCAGATATCAGGCGAGTACATTATCTGATCGTTTCATACTTGTCACGAATTATATTCTCGCTCTAGATTACTTTTACTTGATGTTGTCACGTTATCATCACTGATTGGTACTATACGGATCTCTTCTTGGGATGTTACCCCCTTAGCGGGCGCATCGGATACTTTATGACATGTGTTTCATGTACATCATGTATTCTTTGCTTCGTTATTCATGTACACTCATGTTCTCTCATGTTCTTACATGTACGTTCATGTACTCTCATGTTCTTTCATGTACGCTCATGTTTCCTCATGTGTTTCTTGTATAACCAAAATATCATGTCCGTAACGTAACTTAAATAGATCCTTGTGTATTGATTGGTGGGTAGGGGTGAGTATAAATGGTCATGTGATTTACCCATCATGTACACTCTGTTACTTTTCATGTTCATCATGTACAACCTAAGCCAATTACATGCCATCTCGTACTCTAAATCACTAGTCACTTACAGTTTTTACTTATCATGTATATATTTCCAGTTATCAAATATCTCTCCTATTTTTATGTACATCTTCTTACAGCGTTTCATGTATCTTATTCTATTGCCTGCTTTATATTTCCTGACATGATATGAACTGCATGAGATGTATTGTGCTCGCTCCTGTCCTGACTGGACCTGTTGATAAATTTTATAGATAGCATGGGATTGCCTGCTAGCCTAGAGGAGACACAGTAGAGGTTGTTTAGATAGTTATTTCATTTTGTCTGGAGTTGTATTTACTTGTGGATTACTGTATTTGAGTTTTGAGATGTATTTATGGGATTATGTATCTTAGACACTTAGACTTCTATCTCCTGTATCTCTTTTGGATTTCATGTTTATCTATCTTTATCATTCTATCTTAGATTGTGATTGAGTTGTACCTCTGTGTTGGCCTCCTTATGGAGAGTATTCATATTATGCTAGTTATAATTCATGACCTAGAACAGCGTTCTACCGTCGACACTGCGGCGTAGGCTGGGCGTTGTTACGTACTCGTACCCTCAGGGTGGGTGCGGGTCGTGACAGAACATAAGAGTACATGAATCACAAGAGTGCACATGAATGATGAAAGCACATGAATACATGACGTGAAAAGTACATGACACGACGTATCCCGAAGCTTCCAAGGGGGATAACATCTCATGAAAAGATCCATATAGTACCAATTCGTGTTAACAACATGACAACATCAAGTAAAGTAATCTAGAGCCAGAATATAAATTCTAACAAGTATGAAACGGTCAGAGAATCTACTCGCCTGATATCCTGAGTATCTGATGAGTACAGCTGTCCAGACAGAGTAGATGAGTCCTATTTAGAGCAACACAGGTCACAATATGTCTATAAAGGTGTCAATGTGCCAGAATATAAATTCTCATCATATTATATACATTCAAGTTAACATGTATTCACCTTATCTACATTCATATGTCATATATACATATATGTAGGGTGAGTGAACAGTAGAGTATAGTGTACATGCATCATACAATTGTGTCAAGCATATATATAGTAGTGAGATAGGGTCAATGTGAGCATCTAATTTGTTTAGTGTCAAGCTAGAGTGTAACATGGTGTCATATATGTACATAGTGTATAGGTAAATTAGAGTGTCAAGGGTTAACAGAGGGTTAATGTTAATGAGTGTATATGTGTTAAACATATAAATATATAAATATATAATATATATATATAATAATATATATATATATATATATATATATATATTATATATATTTATTATATATATATTATATTTTTTTTTTTATTATATATATATATATATATATAAGTGTGTCTCATGTAAGGGTTAAATGTCACAGGTTTAGGGGTTCAAGTGAGGGGGCTGTGTGTGTGTGGAGCATACAATTGTGTCAATAATGTTCTATCGTAGTATCAAGAGTGTAATTTGTGTGTTAACATGTGAAGTGTCAATACATTATAAAAAAGGGTGTGTGTGTGGCATGTAGAGTGATGGTGTAATGTGAAACTTCAGATTTCCATTCTCAGGTTATTATAAAAATGTTCTCAGTTATATACTAGCAGTCCCCATTTTACTCATGTATCAATACAATATGAACCTCATCATCAAGCCTCAAAATCGAACACACACATAATCCCAAATATTAAACATGCTATCACAGATAATAATTGTGGACACACAAAAAGAAGAAAAAATGCTGTCTTTTTTATTGGCATAAGGCACCACAAATTGTGTACGCCTGAGAGATCCTGTGCTGAGGATCCCCGAGTAGAAAAAGAATTCTGGGGAATGGGACGATGGAGATCGAACGACAGTTGCTCCTTTACTCCGTTGACACTCCGATTATAAAAGTGGAAGAAAATTTAAGAAAATGGCTAACTCTCGGCTCACTGGCAAGAAGTCCAGCAATTTGGCTCTTGAAAATACTTTCCGTTCTGTGTTTTGAAGAGGTATGAGACCCCTTTTTATAGTCGTTCTTATGCTGGAATGATGTTATGCACCCACATAAGGAAATACACTGGTTTTCATGTGGGCGCATAGTCCTGCTTTGGGCGCATAGGACGTAGGTGCATGCAGAATGCGTGATCGTAGATTGATCATGGTGTTGACATGGCCGCATGCTTCGGTGCACGACTGCTCGTGGAGACTGACGTGGCCGTATGATTCGATGCACGATTGATCGTAGATTTGACCGAGTCGGGGTTCTAGCTTGGGCGCATAGCCTGAAACAAGGCTATGCGCCCCCTCCTAGAGGAGTCTAGAGTGGGCATGGGCACATAGCTCACTCTGGTGACTTGGGCGCATATGACCTCACTGGTGACTTGGGCGCATATGACTTCACTGGTGACTTGGGCGGATATGACTTCACTGGTGACTTGGGCGCATATGGCTTTACGGGTCACTTGGGCGCATATGTCTTCCCTGGCTTGGGCGCATGGTTGTCAAGTCTGCCGAAATTTTTATGCTTCTACAAGACCCCCTTCAAAGTTTTTGATACTTGAACAAATTCAAAATACTTTGAAAGTAGCATGGTCCGTCTTCTCGTGATGCAGTGGGCACATAGCATAGCTCTCCCTTTGAGCGCATAGAGTTTGGCCAGTTTGTCAGAGAGATGGCTGTTGAGATCTTCTTCGAAAATTTGAACTGACAGATTCATCGGGGTGGAATTTGAAGAGGTCCATCCTTCATGTATTGTCCATGTCAGCAAGTGGCAGTCGCATAATATGCAGAGACTGGTTCTTCTCATGAGCGCATAAGTCGTAGTGGGCGTATAGTGCGGTGGGCGCATAGGCGCATAGGAGTAGGGGGCACATAGGGTATGTCCCATGCCTATAAATAGGCTTTAAAAGAGAAAGAAAACTCATCATTCTCATTTCTCTTAGAACTTTCAAAAGACTTTTCAGCTCCTCTCTTTACGAGCCATTTCTCCCAAGGCCGCCAAGAGATCTGCGAAGGGAAAGGAGGTTGCACGGAGTGTCTCTCCTTCTGCGACAGCGTCCTCGCTAGTCTAAGACCCGATCCTGGGTGAGGCTACGCCTCAAAACAAAGTCTTGAGCGTTAATTTGCGATGCCCAGACTTTTTCTTTGCCTGGGGTGCATGCGCCTAAGGCAATATGCTTCAGTGAGCATTCTTATGCGCCCACAGAAGTATGCGCCAACACTGTGGTGTATTATGCACCCACATTGTTGCTATATGTTATGAGCCCACACGCTGCTGCATGTTAAGTGCCCACATGCTGCTGTATGTTATGCGCCCATATGCTGTTGTATTTTATGCGCCCACAGGCTGTTTTGGGTGCATAACATTTCCCCAGCACTTAGTTTTTCCTGCAGATTCTGAGTCTAACTTTCTCTTCTGTCCTTGCAGTTAACATGTTTGTTCCGGAACTTGGTAGAATCCCTTTCGGCTCTGCTTGCCAAGTCCTCGACACAAGCCTCATAACCAATATGGTCAGCAATGTTTAGGCCAAGATCAGTCATGACCAACCTACGGAACGGACGATCGTCATCATTGTACATGACAAAACCTTTCTGAAGCAGATGATTAACGACGAGAAGCTCTTGCTCAGAGGGGCACGTCGTTTGAAGAAGCCATAATTCCTGTTTGGCGACAGTATAGGATTCAAGGATGACGAGAGGATATGTCTAGAAGACCCTCTGGTAGTTAAGTTAAATAACCAAAGAATATGGTTGCCATCGATGAAGCGCTAATACCCTCTGTCAGCGTTTACTGATCTGGCTGTACAGAGGCAGATGAAATGGGACCTGACCCCTGAACTGCATGGGGTTGTTTCTGGTAGGATCTAATTCAACTTTGGTGACCGGAAGAAAGACACGTTCAAGTGTGTCAAGGGTTCCACATCCTACTCCATGAGGGGGCTGCAACCTGGTGTCATAATAAACGATGTCCCGATTGATCTTCACCACTACGCTGCTGAGACTCTCTCCAACTTGATGCTATCAAAGAAGGAGTCGTATCCGGGGTAGGGTGGGGGAGCTACGTATGGAAGGTTGGAGTCATTCTGTCCCGTTCTGGAGTGACCTTACTGTATGGGTGCTCTCGACTTACGAGGCCACCCTAAAAGCTGTCGGTCTTCTTTATGCCATTAGAGCCACTCAGTATAGCATTAGGGTTAACTGGCCAATATTTGTCTCCTTGGCAGAGTTATATAACCATCACACATGCACCTTCTTCACTTAGGGTGGAGAGATGGGTTTGGCTCTTCACGAAATGCAGGCGATATCCAAACTTTCCTGGAGGACGGAGCCATACACGGAATACGTCCCCTGTGATGCAGAGCTCCTAGATTTGAAGAGGGAGAACTTTGATATGATGGAGGTGTACAAAGATACTCTGTCATTTTTTTATTTGTCACCAGATTACGAAGAAGGGTAAGACTGAGGGGTTTACCCGTACGAGGGCTGGACCAACTACGTCTTCACCAGAGAAGAAGGGGACGGCTCAGTCTCTTTCTCGTCTCGCAAGCCCTTGACGAGCTCCGAGATAGAGCAGTTGATGGCAGATCACGGAGATATAGATGCCGAAGATAGTGATAATCCTGAGGGGACTTTCCTGGTTTATCATTTCTTCAGGCAGGTTGAGTTCAAGCTGTCAGAAAAGACGGTGCTAGCCGCTTTCTTGATGATATGGCTTCGTGATTGCGTAGTCCCTGGGGTTCAGGGTCTATTGAAAGAATAAGCCAGGGTATGATACTTTCGACTGTAAAGCTGGCCTTTAGATGCCAACTTTCTCTGCTTCCAGCGATGGTCTGCACCATCCAACGGGGTTTGCGACACTTCGTCATAATAGCGATAACATCCGATGGCAAAAAAGGATTTTGCTAGGACTGAGTTTCCCTTTCATTATCTGATGGGATGGCTGGTGTGTATTGTTCCAGATTGATGAACGTCGGGCTGATGGCAGACTCTTTGGCGGAGGATACCTTTCTTCGAAGATTTAGAGATACGGACTAGACCGTTACAGGGGTGCCTGTTTGCAGGAAGGCTTTGAGTTTTCTGCAGAACTATGAATTCTTCAGAGTGTCGTCTCCGTCTGTATAACATTCACTTTTCAAAAATGAGGGTAATTTTAAACTTTTATAATTATAATCATTTAATAATGATATTTAAATTATATTGTGATTTTTGGTGATTTTTAATCAACTTAAAAACTATTTAAATATTGAATTGTGATTTTGATGGTTAACTAGTTAAACCCTAGTTTTGCTAAGCCTAGAGACTAACCATGATCAAGGGAGCCTAGTCATGTGATTAGAATGTCATATTACTACTTTTTAGCTTAGGGGTATTTTGGTCATTTTGATAATTTTATGAATTGTAATTTATATTAATTAAATATTGTGCTAATCTTTTAGTTAAGCCTTAACCTAGAAGTTTAACGTAACCTAGATTAGTCTTGAGGTTAGAATCATGGTAAGAACATTCCTACTAAGTGCCAAGGTTAGTAATATCTAGATATTATTTTAGTAGGATATTTCCCTTAAGATATTTGTAGAAAGAAAGCCTTAGGACTAAATTGGACCAATGAATGGACTTGAGTTTATGTGGAGAAGCCTTAGCCACTCATCTAGCCTTACAAAACCATAACCCTAATCATTTACAACAACCGTCAGGCCCATCCTTCCCCTATTTAATCATCTCTCCATAAATACCTAGCCGTTTTTCATCCCTACACAAAACCCTAATAGTATTCTTCCCCAAATCATCCTACATTCCTCATTTCTCTACCAAATTGGACCAAACCAATTGTATTGGACTCTATTCCTGGTGTAGAGGCTATTGAGGACTAGCTAGCAAGGATTCAAGGGCTTGGGATCATTGCAAGTTAGGGAGAAGCAATCATTTCAAGGCCTTTACATTGAGGTTTCACCCTTAATAGGTAAAACCTATCAACTACCTTCAAATTCCTAATTTTTTTCCATAGTTACATTCATTTAGGTATACCCTAGCTGTCCCTCAAGTTTGGTAGGAATTGGACTTGGTTTGGTGTCCGTATCGGACACGTATCGATGTTTTTAAATAAGTGTTTGGTGAAATGCCACATTAGAAATTATTTTAGTAATTTTTAAAACTAATTATATGTATGTGTAGCCTAACATGTTCTAATCGACTGAGTCGATTTTAGCATTATTTGGATACTGTTTTAGGACACGGGAACACGTGTACGAGACCTCGTGCACTGTCCTGCTACCCGTGTCCATTTTTTTGTGGACACAACACGGTTTGATACAAAATTTTATAGGGAGGTGCTGGCAAACACTGACACAACGCACACAAAATTTAAGGAGAAACCATCGAGTGGTTAGGGAGAAATCGAGGCTGTACTGTCTCATGCCTACTGTGTACGTGTACGAAATCACGCTCTGATACGCGACTCAAACAAGGGCACGACACAACCTAGACACTGTGCAGGGTGACACGAACCTAGCCCTATCTCCTCTATACGTGTGCACGAGCTCGACACACTTCGAGCTCTATGTCGAGTCCACGATGACTCGACACGCATGCACGAGACAACCCTTCGCTGTTTTCTGATACTTTTAAATCCTTAGCTTTTGGACACTTCGTGTCCTATAAATTAGATACGTATGAACACGCGGACATGTCACATATGTCCCTAATCACGGCACACATGTTTCTACTTTAATTTCAAGATTTTTGTGTTGTTATTTTAGGTTTTTATTTGAAATATTCATGTGAACAGTTAATTTCAGTTCTCAGTTTTTTTGTTGACAGTTTCGAATTGGGTTTTGGTTCCTTTGAGTTTGAGCTTAGATTTTAAATTAGATTAGATTAGCATACAGTGGGTTTGATTTTGATTTATAGTTTGTATGTATGCATGTATGTTATATTAAGTGGAGTCGATTTGAAAACTGTTAACTGAATGTTAGGGTTGATGTATAAATCTGAGATCAATCTTTGTTTCAGTCCACTTTCTCTTTCCTTCAAAGTTCAATTTCATTCCATGTTTTCCTCTTTCTATATGTACTGCAAGTATGTATGATAGGTATATGTTTATTGAGTTAGGAAGAATGCATTAAATGAGCATGTGTTTCACGGTTTTGTTCAAGACTGAGATTGAACCCAGTCAATTTTATTTCCCTTTTCCTTCTTTCAATGTAAAACATGTATGTTGTATGTAAGGTAATGCAAGGTATGAAATATATGATGTATGCATGTTTGTATGCCTATATGCAATGTATAAAAGATTATATGAATGCAAGCATGAATATGTAACATGTGCATGATATATATGAATGAAATATGTAAGGTATGTATGCATGATAGGTAATGATAAATATATATGAATGAATGGATGCAATGCATGGATGTCTCAATACAAGGTATGCATGAATAATGTAGTATGTAAATATACATGTAATTTTGATGCTTGTATATGTAAATATATAGCTTCCCTATATGTAATGTAAATATATTACTAATTATAGGCAATAGCCCTGTGTGTGGTATATATATAACTATATGGTATATATATTTATATATATATATATATATATATAATATATATTATATATTTTATATATATATATATATATATATTATATATATATATATATATATTATATATATATATATATTTTTATATATATATATATATATATTATTATATATATATTTCTTTTTATATATATATAAAATATATATATATATATATATATATATATATTATTATATATTTCTTTTTAATATATATTAAAATATATATATATATATTTATATATATAATATATATATATATATATTATATAATATATATATATATATATATTTTTATATATATATTATTAATATATTTTTATATATAATTTTATATATATATATATATATATATATATTTTAATATATATATATATATAATTATATATATATATATATATATTAAAATATATATATAATATTATTATATATAGATATATATATATATATATATATATTATACTTCATTTACCCTTATATCAAATACATTTTAACCTGTACTGCTCTAAATAGGACATTGTGACTCCGGTTCAGACATCTGATATATCAGTCATTCAGGATATCAGGCGTGTACATTCTTTGATAGTTCTTTTATTTACTTGTCAATTACTGTATTTCAGTTCTAGTTAGTTCTATTTGATTATTTGTCAACATGGATTGATATTGCTGGATATTACATGCGACACTCATTTATTCATGTCTGGCCTCTATTTTTGGAACTACTACTGGAATCACCTACTGGAATTACTTACTGGTATCATTCATGTTCTGGCTGGACTTGTACTTATTTTCGTGTCAGGTTATGGATTCACTTGTACTTGTTGGACGGAAAAATATTGGAGTAGACATATGAACATTCCCAAATACTGGAACCACTCCCTTGGAATTATACTGGAAAGATAGCCATCCCATACTTAGCCGAGTGTGCGATGTGCCGTATTACCTACAGCCATTTATATGTCGATCTCGATATTTTAAAACATACTGTTAGTATATAGTCTGGACTCACCCTGGAATCATTGATATTGACTGGACTCATCTTGTACTGGATTCATCTGGTATTAGATTTATATTGTCTGGACTCACATTGGAATTTACACTTGACTTACATTGTACTGTCTGGACTTATATGTTACTCTAGTTCAGCTAGATCTTGTTTTACAGTCTTCATTGCCATGATTCTCCTCTTGTTTAGTTACCTTACTTTTCTTGTACCTTAACTATTTCTCTACATCATTACCTGTATAAAACTGCCATTTTCATCAATATAACTGTTTATAACTGCTTTATAGTTCTTTGTCATTTACTTGGGATTTCTAGATGAGTTGTGCGTATTCCTGTCCTGACTGGACCTGTTGAAAATATTACAGATGCTTGTCCCGAGGACACTTGCCCTACTTACTATGGACCAGGAGATGGTTTAGCTACCTTCGGCCCCGACACTCTGGAGTGATCGGGAGACTAGCTAGTAGAATTGGTTTAGTTTTCATATTTTAGAACTTGAATTGTAATAAGTTAAGATTATTTTGTTTTGAGATTATTGGAGATTATTATTTAGTATTATATTGTTGTTGTTGTTTAGTCTTTAGTTATAAATATCTGTGTTATCTTATCGTGCTTAGACTGTGATTGATTGAGATTTCATTATATCTATACTTATCCTCCGTTCAGAGTTAAGATTTGACAAGTACATTATATAATTGCGTGAGTTGTTGATTAGATAGTAACCTAGAACAACGTTCTACCACCGACACTGTGGTGTAGGCTGGACGTACCCACTTCTCGTGCCCCTACAGTTGGTGCGGGTCGTGACAGTCTAGTAGTGGCCGTGCAGGAGACACCCTAGTAGATGAGGGAGCACTCACTACTAGCATTCCTATTGGGGCATTTCGTTGGTTCCAGTCGATCAGGCCTTCCCATCTGGTATTCAGGAATAGAAACCACACTTTTCTGGAACCTTATTTGCCGAGTCGTTTTGTACGACAATTCGGCTTTAGCCAGCTTCTCTTGGGCAATCCCAGCCTCATCTACAGTCGATAGGGAGTCTGATCGACGGGGCACGTACATAGGGCTACTATAACACTGGATATACGGGGGCAGTTTTTACCCCGCCCGAAGATAAGCCTGACACCCACATGCTCTTTCCTGCTGCTAAGTTCTATATTCAGGTCAATACCCTTCATTTTGGTATGACTGTGAGCGGAGTCTAATATCGGGGACTAGGTTTGCCCCTACCCTTGCTGATATATGACGAGTACGTGCAATGGGGAGTTACAGAAAGGAGGGTGCCGCACCCACAGTTGAACCGGCTGCAGTGCCACAGCAAAGAGTTGTTCTTGAGGAGCCTATTATTGTAGCGCCTCGGAGAGAGGATACTGAAGAACCTCCTCTTGACATTCCTCATAAGAGGAAAGCTTCCACCGAGCTGGTCCTACGGCCCAAAAGGAAGAAGGTTGTTATTTTTCGGGAGAGAAAGAAGGTCACGGACGTGAGGGCCGGCTCGCCTCCTCCCAGATGATCTTCTCGGTAGACGGCATCGCAAGCCATTACCATTCGGGAGGTAGATCCCTTCCTAGACTCCATAGCCGTTCTGGTCAAACCATTAGAGGTTTTCATAATTGCATATATCCTTTGCACAGGACGTTGAAGTTTTGACTGCGGCAGGTGCTTCTTTGCCTGACAAGGTGGACATAACAATAGTATCCCCTGCTCGTCCTTAACCGATGGATGAGGGCGGGTCTTCTTCAGTTGTAAGGCTTGAGCGAAGGGATGATCAGGGTGAAGGCCCCGACCATGACGGCGATCGAAAAACCAGTCCCTCCTATGACATTTCTTTGGGGGATATGTCTGCGATAGGAGCTATAATGAAAGACTTAGATGAAAATCAAGTCCAATCTGCTCACCCTCCTCTGGGTATGTCATTCTTGCACTTTTCTTCAGATGAGATTTTTTGACTTCAATTTTGCGTACAACTTGTGAGGCTGACTTCCATCGTATATTCCTTGTAGATAATGAAAGGGAATGAAGCACGGAGGTTGCTCGAGATACCGGGGTTGACAGGAAGCTGCCCTCGGTTCTCCCAGTAAACCAATATCGGTTATTGAAGAAGTTCCTGATCGGCCTGTTGAGGTAGCCGTTATTTAATCTGCTTCGGGTCTAGCTGGGATCGTAGAAGGCGAGCAGGCAGATGTTGACAGTGAGTGAATTAGGCCTGCTCTCATTTCTCCAGTTCCAGTTGGTGTTGAGCCGGCAGGAGGTATAAACTTACAACTCCTTCTTTAGGTAAGTCTTCTTTTGTTACTGATATGCGTATTACTTTATTTGTCAGGTTCGACTTCCTCCCAAGTAGCTCTTCCTGGGATAGAAGATCCTCATCAAGCTTCATCTTCAACGACCTCTTCTAAATGATGAGATGGCTCAGAAAGTCATAAGAGCTTTCTACTCTATATTAAAAGTAAAACTTCCTAGATTTTTGAACCGAAATGTCGCCTTCGGGCCTGTAAAGGCTGTTGCTGAATGCCAGGTGACAGCTCTTGAAAGCATTGCTGGCTATGAAGAGCGAGCTAATGCTTTAAAGAAGGTCATGGCTGAGCTAGAAAATCAAGTGGCCAAATTCTGAGAGGTCAGTCAGCGAAGCCCAACATCATCATTTTTTGAGGAGGACGTGGCTCTAGTTGCGGCTATTGAGGAGGAAAAAGCTACTTTTCTGGCAAGGAAAGAGGCTCTGGCTAAAGAGATCAGCGAGCTGGCTGATCAGTATGAACAGTTTGATACTGCCAGTAGAGCTTGTATTACCTTGAAGAATAAGCTGGCCATCCAGATTGTTGAAAAGTACAACCATATTGTGCAGCTTAATGAAGAGATTGCCCAGCTCGAGGCTGACCTGCAAACAGCTGCATCTGAGCAGAAAGACTACGTGGTTTAGGTTGCTGCGACTGCCACAACTTCATATAAGTGAAAGCTCAGCTGGTGAAGTTAGAAGAGGTGCATCTGAAACTGATTCATTTCAAAGATGAAGCTGCTCGACAGTAAGAAGCACGTCGTCGCGCCACTGTCAAATCTCAGGCTGAGATCAAGGCTCTGAGGGATAGCATCAACCGATTGTGTATCCCTTAAGTCTTTCGTTTTTTAACTGTTTCTCTTTAGCCGTCAAGGCTCTTGTATCTTTTTCTCTATCTTTTGATAGACGTTTAAAAAAAGAATCTTTTTGGCTTTCAAGAATGAAGTTTTATGAAATATCCGGGCTAGAGGTAATGTGGACGTAGTAAGGATATTTCTGGTGGGTATTCCACTCGGGAATTTGATATGGACCTATTATCCATTTTATATTCAGATTTTTGAATATAGATAATAAGTTGAAAGGAGCTGCTAATAGAGGTAATATGGACGCAATAACAGAGGATATTCTATATCTGACCAGAGGTAATATGAACGTGGGAAGATATATAACATTAGGTAAGAGTGGATAATTCAGAGGTAATATGGACGTGATTATCCTTGATGAATGCTTTGCTCAGAGGTTATATGGATGTGGCAAAATGTTTCTTAATCATGCCACTGGGGAAATAATTATCGAAAAGCAATTTAGAGGTAATAGGGACGTGACTTGTTTTCGTCAAACCGAGTTTGAGCAGAGTCAAAAACGGAAATGATTCTACTGGGAAATCCTTTTAGAGGACCCATTATCCATGGCGTATTCAAGACTCTTGAAATACGGATAATAGTTAGATAATTTTTTGAGTCACATGAACATTGTACTGTACATTTACATGACTGAACATATGTGAACATTGTTTACAAAAGGTTACACATATTATTTCTTCAGAAACTTACCGTTGATAGGCATTATGAGCAAGTCACCATCAGGCTTGGTTAGTCGGTATACACCATTAGAATACACTGATTCTATAACAAAATGACCTTCCCATTTAGGCTGGAATTTTTCTTTTGTCTTATGCGTCATGACCATTGGTCTTCTCACTGCTAAGACTAGATCACCAACTTGGAAGATTCTTTCTTTCACCTTTTTATTGAAGGCTCTATAAAGGCGTGCTTGTATAGCTCAATGCGCTGCTGAGCTAACAAGCATTTTTTGTCTAGTGCTTCGAGCTCCTGTAGTCGCAGATGGTAGCTTTCTTCGGCAGTCAACTCACTGGCTAAGGCTACTCGAAGAGAAGAAATCTAGATTTCTAGGGGAAGAACTGCTTCGCTCCCATAAACTAGAGAATATGGCGTATTGCCTGTTGGAGTCCGGACTGTTGTACGATAGGCCCAGAGACATTCACCGAGCTTCTCATTCCAATCGCGCTTGTTTAAAGACACGAACTTCTTGAAAAGTTTAATGATGGTTTTATTGAAGGCTTCTGCTAACCCATTAGCTGCTGGATTATAGGCAGTAGAGGCTACATTCTGGATTCGGTTCCTATCGCAGAACCGATAGAATGCATGGCTTGCAAATTATGGACCATTATCATGGATGATCCTGCGAATTAGGCCGAAGCGGTAGATAATATGATGTTTGATAAAACTGATCATGTTTGACGCCCTCACTTTGCTGAGCGGTATAGCTTTCGCCCATTTGGAGAAGTAATCAGTTATGGCTAGGATGAACCGACATCCTCTGGAAGATTGCCGGCTGATTGGGCCTATGACATCCATACCCCAGGCTTCAAAGGGCCAAGATGCTACCATCGGGTGTAGAAACTCCGAAGGTTGGTGAATAAAGTCGACGTGGAACTGACAAGCCCTATACTTTTTTGCATATTCAACAGCATCTGCTATCATCGTGGGCCAATAATAATCCAATCGTCTGAGGCGATCTTATAATTTGGGGCCTGGTTGATGTGCACCACAAACTCCATTGTGAGCCTCACGGAGTGCATATTTGGCTTCCATGTCTGATAAACATCGTAACAGTAGCCTGTCGTAAGAGCGTCGGTACATCATCTTGGTAGCTGTGTCATAGTAAAATCTGAGGGATCGTCTTTGGATAGACACTGCTTCTTTTGGATCCTCAGGGCGGATTCTATAGATCGCGTAATCTATGAAAGGAAATCTCCAGTCTTTAACGTCGACGTTTGTTTTCGTTGTGTAACTGTGATGAATATGCAAGGCATCTTTTACACAGAATTGTTCTCGACCAGACACTGTGATCGACTGCTGAGTATTGGTAGGGACGGTCAAAGAAGCAACGAGACCGGCTAAAGTGTTTGCTTCTATATTCTGTAGTCGAGGCACGTGCTCGATGAAGAATCCAGCAAAAGTAGACGCCAACTCGATTGTCACTTTGTGATAGGGGATGAGATCTTCATGACAAACTTCATAATCCCCACGAACCTGACTAACTATTAGCTTGGAATCGCTGTAAGCTTCTAGATGGTCAACTCCTAGTTGTTTTGCCAGTTGCTGGCCAATTAATAGAGCATTATATTTGGCCACGTTGTTGGTGCAGGGTTCCACGAAAGAATATGCACGATGTATAACCAGGTGGTCGGGTGACATAAGTACGACGCCTACTCAGGCCACGATATTTCCTTTAGGTCCTGTTCTTGATGCACCGTCAAAGACATTCGCCAAATGGGGATTTCTTTAGTTGCAGTGTTAGACACCACTACTTCATCGGGGATTTTGTCGTAGAGTTTGGAAAAATCTGGCACCGGATGAGCTGCTTGGAAATCAGCTAACGCTTGGCCTTTTACTGCCTTCTGAGGGACGAACAACATATCATATGGAGTCAACAACATTGCCTATGTAGCTAAACGGGAATTGAGAGAACCCGATTTAGTCATGAGTATTCTGAGAGGATTGACTTTAGATATGATATGGATAGTCTGCCCAGACACATAGTGGCGTGTCTTCTGGATAGCAAATACCAGTACAAGGCATTTCTTTTCCACAGGTGTGTATCTGTGCTCGACACCTACTATTATGCGGCTGAGGTAGTAGATTGCATGTTCATGGATGCCTTCATTCTTCTGAGCTAATAGCACGCCAAGCAAATGGTCCATAAAGCGGACATATAGTAAGAAGGGATTCTCCATTATTGGAGCTACCAATACTGGAGGGCTTGTGAGATACTTCTTGATGTCGTCAAATGCGCGTTGACATTGTTCAGTCCAGACGAAAGATACGTCTTTCTTTATGAGATGAGTAAATGGCTGACACATTCCAGAAAGGTTCGAAATGAATCGTCTGATGTAGGCTAGCCTTCCTTGAAGTCCGCATAGCTCTTTGAGGTTTCTTGGGGGATACATATCGAGGATGGCTTTCACTTTCTTTGGGTCAAGATGTATACCCTTTGAAGTGATGACGAAACCAAGGAACTTGCCGCTGGAGACTCCCAGAAAAGACTTGGTTGGATTCATATTGAGTTGGTGTGCACGTATTAGTTCGAACACTGTTCTCAAGTCTTGGAGGTGGTTGCCCTTGAGACGAATTTTAACTACGATATCGTCTACGTAACATTCCACTATTTTGCACAAATGATCGTGAAAAAATGTATTCATAGCTCGTTGGTATGTCGTCCCTGCATTCTTCAATTCGAAGGGCATCACCGTATAGCAATATACCCCCAACGGTGTTCGAAAAGATGTGTGCTTCTCATCGTCGGGGAACATCTTGATCTGGTTGTATCCTGAGAACCCTTCCATAAAGGACATCCGCTCGAAGCTGCAAGTATTGCTGATCATTACGTCGGTGATCGGTAGAGAGAACTCATCTTTCGGGCATACATTATTCAAATCACGGTAATCGATACAGACTCAAACTTTGTCATTCTTTTTCATGACTGAAACAATGTTAGCGATCCAGTCAGGGTGTTGTTCTTCGCGAATGAATCTACTGGCAATAAGCTTTTGACTTCATTCTCGATGGCCTCTATGATATCTGGTCGGAATCATCGTTGCTGCTGCTTCACTGGCTTAGCTTTAGCCGAGATATTTACGCGGTGCATAGCAACTTTAGGGTCTAAGCTTGGCATGTCTTCTTATCTCCATGCAAAGACGTAATGTATTCTCTTATAAGCTGTATAAGAATTGTCGTACATCGCCAGACAGACTTTTGCTGATGAATATTGGTTTAAGAGATGATTCATCTCCTAAATTAACTTGGACGACTTCGTCAGTAGGTGGTTCACGTTGTTCGAAACGTAACTCCTACCTAGTGTCCATCTTTTGAGCCCATTGTTTAAGCTCGATCAATTGGACATCGTCTACAATTTGGTCAACTGACATCATGTTGACGGACAAAGTTGATTTGAACATGTCCCCAGTGCTGGAGTCCAAAATCAGAGGCAGGAATCAGAAGAATCAGAACAACGATCTGCTTCGATGTCTGATCTGTCAGGAGTTGTTGGAGGAGTGACATAACCCAAACTAACACCGTTTTGTTGATAATAGTTCTCGAGTTTACCAGGAGGAGCAAAGTGATGTATTGGCAACCGTCGTCCCCGACCATAGTTTAGCCCCTGGTCGCTTTTAAATAATATCCTATGTTCTGGATGATACTCTTGGCCTGCCAACTATATCAGAAAAGTTATAATTTCCCAGAGTCATAGTCAGCTTCGGTGTTGTGATTAGGTGAAGTAGAGTCCAGAACGAACTTTCTTTCACCAATTATTCGACCGAAGATGATTAGTTCTTCACCTTTCTTTCTAGCTGGAACGATGAAGTAGTAGATATCTTCTGGCCAGACTTTTTTCTACAAATGAGGCATCGTGACCGGCATACAGAGGTGTGGCCTTATGCCGTTCTCTAGAGCGTATATCGTATCCATATACTGATTTACAGATTGGTAGACATCGGAGTAATTCAAAGATAAACCTTTACTAAGAAAATACGCAAGTTCTTGTTCAGGGATAATATCATCCGCTGAAGGTACATTATTATGAGTAATGATATACTCAATGAGGGGATCATTATCTGGAAGAGGAGCCACAATCTTGGCCAAGTTCACCACATAGGGTAACTCATCAGGATTGGAAGGACAGACTTCAGTAGGTTCCACCCGAGGTGTCTTATGGAGAGTGATGGTCAATGGTTTGACCTTATCAGGGTTCTTCTCTTTTCACCTAGATTATGAGAGGCTTTAGAGTACTTTTTGGAGTAGTACGTCCGTTGACTCGGATAATCAGGGGACCATCACTGGAGGATGAACTCGCTTCAGCTTCATTATCAGCTTCGTTGCCGTCATCCTTGGAGGGCTGAGATTGGTAAAGTATCGAATCTCTATAGTAGGCTTCAATGCCTTTAAAAGGATCGACATCGACAAACTCTATCTTCTCGACGCCATCAGTGTTAACATACTTGAAGCACTGGTGAAGTGTGGAAGGAACGATCATGTTCTCGTGTATCCACAGACGTTCCAATAAGACGTTGTAGGATATATTGGCGTCGATTACATAGCAAGAAACCTCCATTCGGAGATCACCAATCTGGCACTTGAGACAGATCTTGCCCAGCGGGTGGCTTCTCCTAGCATTGAAAGCCATGATAGTTGTATTGGTTGTAGATAGCTTTTACAGAATGATTCCTAGAATTTGGAGCAAACTTCTAGGAATGATGCTGAGGAGGAACCTGGATCGATGTGCATCCGATCCACCTTAATTGCCCCGATATACCCTGTATAGTACATAGGTCTATCATGATGATAATTTTTGAGTAGCATGTCCTCCTGTGAAAAGGTGATGTTGGGCACCACTTCCATAGTATTGTGGCAGCAGGGACAAGAGACAGGGTCTTCAGCGGGGCTTTGACTTCAGCGAGATAAGAGTCAGCATGTAGTAATACCTTACTTAAGGTCTTTCACATTTCTTTAGAGAGTCGCAATAGATCGAAGAGAGACAACCTGGCAGGTGTATTGGCCAGCTGTGCCAGTATGTCAAAGTTGTAAGGCCGATCCATGCCTTCGGGAGTTGGCGCCTTCAGAGACTTGTCAAATCGTGTCTCCTTCTGCTTGGCTTTATCAGTAATTGAAGGCTTAGACGGGCTGGCTTCTAAACTTATGGGGACAACAGGAGCTTGAAAAGGTACTGCTTTTTCTTGTGCAGGGTCATAAGTTCATAGGTAAGCCTTCCCAGATCGTGTCTCGCCAGATAGAACTTCGTAAATGGGAGAAGACACCATATGACATGATTTGTGTTTCTTACCCCTCTTTACTTTGGAGATGCCACCCCCTGCATCATTTCTTGTACAAGGTCTGGATGGACCCGCATGATCTCACCATATTCAGTCATGAGTGGCACCAAGGTTGAGTTGCGAGCTAGCAGCAGGTTGATGACTTCCATTATTTCCTTAGCGATCGGGACTATGCCGTCTGGGACTTCCGTGGGTGGAAAGTCGCCAAATTGAAGAGAGATCGTGTTAGAAGATACGACCTTGTCTTCAGCTTCGAGGTTGATCACTTGGCTATCGATAAGCTGTTGTATCTTCTTCTTCAGGATGATACAATCCTTGGTAGAGTGATGTACGTACCGATGATAAAGACAGTACTTGGGATCGTTGAGTTGGTTCGCCTCCGTAGGATGTCGTGGTGGAGGCAGTGTCAGTTCATTACCCTTCGTAAATGTGTAAAAAATGGTAATAACATAGTCTTCGTCAAAGGAGAAAGTATCCTAAGGTTTGTCAGAGGCGTCCTGAGAATTGGAAGCTCCCTTGGAAGTGTCGACCTTCAAGACTTCTTTCCCTTTACCTCCACGGACAGGGATAGTTTGAGGGTGCTTGCCTTTGTCTTCAGGTTTGGGTGTTTTCAACCCCAGTAATTCCAGATTAGGGACGTCATTTTCAGCAGCATTAGCAGCCCTAATAAAAGTGGGCCATGTATCATACTTATGTATACCCAGACAAAACTTCACTGTAGTAAGGAAGTTATGTCGACAAGTATCCATAAGTTCTGAGTCTAGTATACCGAAGGGCATCTTCAACGCTAGCCGCCTGAAGCGTTCGATGAAAGCAGTGACAGACTCAGTCCTCCTTTGCTTGGTCTCGATGAGGGTGTACATACTAACATGCATGCCACTCTCGTAAAACCTGTTGAGGAATAACCTCTCCAAGTCATTAAAAGAATTGATACAACCGTCAGGCAGACTGCAGAACCATTCAAAAGCTACCCCCTGCAAGGTGCTAATAAACAACTTTGACAAGAACGGATCATCCCTGGGTAAGTGTAGAGTCTGCGTGTTAAAGTTTGTCATGCGTTGGCAAGAAGAAATCATCCCGTCAATTGAATTTAACATCAGCGGCTTATAGTTAGGAGGGTAAGTAGCATTTTTCCATTCAGGGGATAAGGTTGAGATATTCCTATCTTTGGAAGCCCGTCTTTGTGTGAGATGGTATCGAGACGGGCAACAAGAGAATCGATTGCATCCTGTTGATTGAACATATGTTGAAAAATGGCTGATGTACGATTGTCAGGCATCGTTGGTGAAGGACCCCCAAGCATTTACAAGATTTGGAGGCGGCACAAAGGAATGATACTCCTTCTAGTGAGGGAGGGTTGTTACTATAAGCTGGACTAACGTGTGCCGAGGTGTTTCGTTGAGGTGGAGGAACAGCCCCAGCAGCTTGGACTGCCATAATACTGGTAAGCATATCAGTGATCTTGGCAAATGCTGTTTCAAGACCTGCTAGCCGTTTATTGGTCTAAGCACTGTCTTCTTCAGGTCTTTCTCCATCTGCCATGTATGTAGATAACATGCGAGGACGAATAAAGAAAATAGTACAACTGGTGCTGATACTGTCTATCTCTGAGTTGACAAGTCCCTCATCTTCAGGTAGGGGAGGTAGATAGTCGCCGTCAGACTCGGAGAGATCATCATTATCTGGAAGGCTACCCCCAGTGTGAAGGTCATCTACTTCAGACTCTAAGGGAATACTACCCCCAGCTTGGGAGTCTTTATCATCTATACGGAATCTCGCCTTCAACCGAGTACCCATATAGACTCCTTCAGATGTGACAACCTGCTGGCTATCTGTTGGCAGACTTTTTCTTATGTTCGTAAAACTGAGAGAGAAAGTTGGGTTCGTGGTCCACCATCTTTGATTGGGGCTTCCGTAAGGGGGACCCTATGAAGCCATGTTGGATGAAACACACAGTGGATTTTCATCGTCAGAGCAATACCGTCGTTGATATACGGACTGCCTCTGAGGCATTCTTGTTGCTTTGGAGCAGCAACAGTTGACGACAATACTGGTGCACGGATGTGCGCCATGAATTGCTGTATCCTTCCTCACTTTACACTTATGATTTATCATGTTGCGTAAGTCACCGAAAGGGAGTTTTGCCTTAAAACCCATGTCACATGCATCGTCGAGCTTTATATATATGTTTGTAAGGAGAGTTAGTATATCCGGACTTAGTTCACGTGCAGGGGCAACCCCCATACCTAAGTATTGTGATGACCTTGAAGACAGTCCCGTGCTATACGCGTTGGGGCCTGTCTTTTTGCTGTGGGCACATAGGCTCTGGAATCTGCCTTTAGGTGCATACTTCTTGGCAACATGTCTAAGCTTCCTCGATGTGGGCGCATAGTATAGGTCAGTCGATCTTGGGCGCATAGCCTTGGGCGCATGACCCTGGATGCATAATCTGTCAAAGACAGAAGTCTTCTGGCCAGAGTTATGCGCCCACACACCCTCTTGGAGGCATAGTTTTGGGCGCATGCTTGGTGGAGCAGCACTATTTTCTCTAAGCTTCGCCTCTTTTGTTTGTGAGCCTCGCTGAGTTTTCCTAGAGTGTCGAACACTTCGATTCTTGGCATTGTAGTATTTTTCTTTACCAAGTCTCGAGCATTGAACACTCTGTTGTTGGTTGCACAAGAGAGAAGTCGCTGGGCTAGTAGAGCCCGGAACGGTATGAGCCTTCTTTATTTGTGGAGATTCTGTGGCAGAGCTATGCGCCCATGTGACAAAGTCCTTCAGTTGCATATCTGCTATGACACTGGCAGGATATGCACTGCAAGCCTTCAGAAGTCAAGTCTTGCGAGACTTGTTTGGCTTCGCTGATTTTGAGGAAGTAGAGCCGTCCCTCGAGCATCTCTTCGAACACTTGCTGATCGAACTTCATGATCAACATTTTTTGAGTGCTCCCCACTTTGTCGGTATCGGATTGTGTTACCACCTTCTCGTCAGAGGAAAAGGTAGTCCCCAGCAGAGTCACCATTTTTGTGGACACACAAAAAAGAAGAAGAAATGCTGTCTTTTTTATTAGCGCAAGGTACCACAAATCGTACGCCTGAGAGATCCTGCGCTGAGGATCCCCGAGTACAAAAGAATTCTGGAGAATGGGACGATGGAGATCGAGCGACAGTTGCTCCTTTACTCCGTCGACACTCTGATTACAAAAGTGGGAGAAGACCTAAGAAAATTGCTAACTCTCTGCTCACTAGCAAGAAGTACAGTAATTTGGCTCTTGAAAATGCTCTCCGTTCTTTGTTTTGAAGAGGAATGAGACCCCTTTTTATAGTCGTTCTTGTGCTGGAATGATGTTATGCGCCCACATAAAAAAACACATTGGTTTTTATGTGGGCATAGTCGTGATTTGGGCACATAGGACGTAGGCGCTTGCAGAATGCGTGATCGTGGGTTGATCATGGTGTTGACGTGGTCGCATGCTTCAGCGCACGACTGCTCGTGGAGACTGACGTGGCCATATGCTTCGGTGCACGATTGATCGTGGGTTTGACCGATTCAGGGACAATTTTGGCTTGGGCGTATAGCCTGAAACAGGGCTATGTGCCCCTTCTGGAGGAGCCTAGAGTGGGCGCATGGGCGCATAGCTCACTCTGGTGACTTGGGTACATATGACCTCACTAGTGACTTGGGAGCATATGACTTCACTGGTGACTTGTGCGCATATGTCTTCCCTGGCTTGGGCGCATGGTTGTCAAGTCTGCTAAAATTATCATGCTTCTACAATAATATATGTTAAAACATTGTAGAATCATCAAATTAAACATTAAAAACCTAACTGAAAAACTCAGTTTGTGCACAGGTATCAGAACATGGTTCGAAACCTAAATTAACATATGAAGATCCAATTTAACATCAAATTAATATGTGATAACATGTTATGCATATGTACTCGTGTGTCAGAGGTCATCTCGTGTCCAAACAACTGGACACGAGGTGTCCAAACATGATAAAAACACACAGACATACACACTGCACAGAGCAGTCTCGAACACAGCCTCGTACGGGCAGGACACGAGTTTGTGGACACGACACAAGCCACGACACATCTCGTGCTCGTGTTCACACATAGCCCAACACTAGGGCTACATAATAGTCACAATACGAGACGTCCATGACACGTATCCACACGACACGAAGCGCGTATCAGACGCAAAATCCTTGATTCAGTCTCAGTATAAAAGCAGTACACTAAGGAATTCGTGTCCGACACGACATGATAAGCCATAAGACTTTGGGGGCATGTTCGCAGACATTGCCCCCATGTCCATGCTAAGTGTCGCGTGTCCAATTGACACGAACATGCATATATCCAACCCGAGGAGCATGGCACCCGTGCACACCCTCGTGCAGCATGTCCTACCCTCTGTGGACATGACGAAGACACAAAATCGATCTGAGTCCATTATGAAATCAAAAGCCACATATAGGGCTACAAATTCATTCAAATAGATTTCAAAAAAACGAACAAAAACCCTTTTCAGGCCTTTCATCAAACACACATGCATAGTCACTGATACGTATCCGATACGGACACCAAACCAATTTCAATTCCTACCAAACTCACTCTACAGCTAGGGGACACCTAGATGGATGCTTCTATCGAAAGAAAATGGAGATTTGAATCAATTTGAGGGATTTTACCTATTGGGAGATCTCAAAAAAAAGCCCCAAAATGAGAAGTCCTCCTCCAATGGCCAAGTGAGCTTCAAACCTTGCAAGTAAGCTCCCTTCAACCTCTACTCCAGAAATGACCTCTAATACAAGTGAGTATGATCAATTTGGTGAAGGAATGGTGAGATTTCATTATTTGGGGAAGAACTATTAGGGTTTCTAAAGAGGGATTTCTAAGAGGCAAGTGAGCATTAAGAGGCATTATATAGGGGTGTTGGGGTCTCCATATGGCTGTGATGTGGCCGGCCATATAGGGATCAGGGTTAGAGTTTCTTGGGAAATAGTCATGGGCCTAATGCACTAGCTAGTTGATTAAGCTTTCTAGCTAAAAGGGCCAACTACCAAGGAGACCGATTCTCCACATGAACCCAAGTCAACTTGAGTCAACTTAAGTTAGATTAGGGTCTCACACCATTCTACCATGCTAACTAAGTCACCAAAGTCAAACACTAGGCTAGTCTCTATAGTCTCAACTAGCAAAAGTCAAAAATCACATCCAACAATCAAACTATAATAAAATAATTCCTTTTTAAAAAATATCATAATGACCAAAATACCCTCAAGCTAAAATATGGTAGTGACTACCCTCCTTAAAAGAATTTTGTTCTCGAAATTGAAAGGCGAAACTGAACTGATGAGAATGATAGACAATCATACCTCAAGGTCCAAAAGATATGGGTATCGCTCGCGCATCTCATCCTTCCGCTCCCAGGTACTCTCTCTTAGAGAATGATGCCTCCATGCAACGTGAACCATGGGTATCACCTGGTTCTTCAGAACCTTCTCTCGTCGATCCAGAATCCCTACCAGCTGCTCTGGATAACTAAGAGTAGGTACCACCTTAATCTCTGAGTGATCGAGTACATGGCTAGGATCTGCCACATACCGTCTCAACTGGGATACGTGGAATACTTTATGGAATCCCACTAAAGCAGGTGGCAAGTCTAGCCAGTAAGCCACGTTACCGACTCTCCTGCTGATCCCGAAAGGTCCGATGAAGCGCGTGCTAAGCTTTCCACCTCCATCAAAATGTATCGTACCACGTGTCAGAGAGATCCTCAAGAAAACAAAGTCTCCAACCTAGCACAAACAAGGTCTCAAATTAATAAATAATCAAACATGATCAAACAAAATCATAACAAACAACTCCTAATTCTAATCCTATCTCTAGGTTGTACCTCAAACTCCAAAGGTCTACGGTGTCTATCGGCCCAGTGCCGATGTCTGTCCTGTGCCATGCGAAGTCAATCTCTGATGAGCTTCACCTTTTCGGCTGCATCTACAACCATCTCAGGTTCCAATAAAGCTCGCTCTCCAACGTCATTCCAAGACCAGGGTGTACGACATCTGCACCCGTATAGTGCTTCGAATGGTGACATCTTAATGCTGGCCTGAAAACTGTAATTATATGCAAACTCCACTAAGTGCAGGTGATCCTCCCAGGATCCTCCAAAATCTATGACACAAGTCTACAATATGTCCATGAGTGTCTGAATAGTCCTCTCTGACTGTCCGTCTGTCTGAGGGTGGTATGCAATACTAAACTTGAGCTGAGTGCCCAAACTAATCTGCAGACTCTGTTGAAAATGGGAAGTAAAGCGACTATCCCGATCCGAGACAATGCTCACTGGAACTCCGTGAATCCTGATAATCTGTCGCATATACATCTCTGCTATCTTCTCAGAAGATGTACCCACTTTAAATGGCAAAATATGAGCTGATTTGGTCAACCTATCTATGATGACCAAAATCGTGTCTTTTCCTCCTGGTGTACGCGGTAATCCAGAAACAAAGTCCATCATGATGTGCTCCCACTTACACTCTGGAATGGAAAATGGCTGCAACAAACCTCCTAACCTCTGCCTCTCTGCCTTTACCTGATGACAGACCAAACATCTGGCTACGAAGTGAGCTACCTTCTGCTTTATCCCATACCACCAAACATGCTCCCTCAGATTCCTATACATCTTGTTGGCACCTGGATGTATAGAGTATTAAGAACGGTAGGCCTCCTGTATGACCTGCTCCCGAAGCTCTCGCTAGGCACACACAGTCTGGAACCGTGTCTTAATGTGCCATCCTCTTCAATGACGAACTCATCATCCACCAGTTCTGCTCGAACCTGCTCTCGGATACACCGCAAAGTAACATCCTCGAACTGGGTCGACTTGATCCTTTCTATCAAGTCCGACTGAATCTAAAGGCCCTATATCCGTATCTCTACTCCTGGCACAATCACCTTGATCCCCAGGCTCTCTAAATCTGCTCGCAAGTGACGATCCACTGTCAACCACATAGCTGTCGGATACCTACTCAAGGCATCGACAACCACGTTGGCCTTTTCTGGGTGATATTGCAGTGATATATCGAAGTCCTTCATCAACTCCAACTACCTGCGCTGCCTCATATTGAGCTCCTTCTGTGTAAACACATACTTCAAGCTCTTATGATTTGTAAAGATCTCCACCCTCTCCACAACTTCAAGGAAAAAATAACTATTGCCAACTCCAATTCGGGGGTAGGATAGTTTTTCTCATAGGGACGTAACTACATAGAAGCATAGGCAATCACCTTCACATGTTGCTGCAAGACACAACCCAAACCCTTTCCTAAGGCGTCACTGTAGATAGTGAACCCTCCTGATCCTGATGGCAATATCAGAATAGGAGCTGTCGTCAGCCGCTTCTTCAACTCATCAAAAGTGACTTGATACTCCTCTGACCAAATAAACTCTGCGTCCTTTTGGGTTAACCTAGTCAATGGCTCTAAACCGAAAGAAATCCTGTACCAATCTCCTGTAGTAGCCTGCCAATCCCAAGAACCTCCTGTCTCTGTTACTGAACTCGGTGCTGTCCAAGCCTCAACTGCCGTGATATTCTTCGGGTCAACTGAGATCCCATCTCCAGTCATAACATGACCCAAGAAGTCAACTCGATCCAGAAAGAACTCACACTTCGAGAGCTTGACATAAAGCTCCTCCCTCTTGAGAGTCTCCAGAACCACTCTCAAGTGCTCCTCATGCTCCTCTTTGGTCTTTGAGTACACCAAGATATCATCGATGAACACCACAACGAACTTGTCCAAGTACTGGTGGAACACCTTGTTCATCAGGTTCATGAATATCGCTGAGGCATTAGTCAACCCAAACGATATCACCATGAACTCAAACTAGCCATACCGCATCCTGAATGCTGTCTTCGGGATATCCTCCTTCTTTACCTTCACCTGATGGTAGCTTGACCTCAGATCAATCTTAGAAAATACCCTCGCCCCACTCAGCTGATCGAAGAGATCATCGATCCTCGGTAACGGGTACTTGTTCTTGATCGTGAGATTATTGAGTATCCTGTAGTCGATACACATCCTTACCGACCCATCCTTCTTCGGTACAAAGAGTGTCGGTGCACCCCATGGTGAAGAACTCGATCGGATGAAGCCTTTGTCCTACATCTCATCTACCAGCTTCTTCAACTCTACCAGCTCACTGTTGTTCACCCTATTGACGTGCTGGGATATCTGTAACGCCCCAATCCCAAAATACGTAGGACTAGAAACGTAGACATGCCAGCCGTATAATAAATATACATGAGCTGTAGAATGTAGTAGAACCATAACTAATCTCATCTACACAAAATAAATGAATAAAATATATATAATGAGAATGAATTGTCTTGATACAATATGTTGGGTGGAGACAAATCCACTACCAATAAGTAAAGGAAAAATACATGATATACAAAAGAATAATTTTGGCAAGCGAAGCGAAGACGATCCAAGTGCAATCATCCTCGAAGAAATAGCGATGATCACAACTAGAGCTAAAGCACCTGCGAAAGACAATAGCACACACCTGGGGAGATAACCAGCTCCTCAGAGGGACGTAACAAGACACATAATATCATGCAATATAAACTGAATAAATATTGCTCAAATAAATAAGTCAATTGAATTATAACATGGTCCAATACATACCTATTGAACGAACGTACCATCCCCCCAACCAAACAAGGACAGAAGATGGTAAACTAATTCACGGTGATGTATCTTTCCATGCTATGAATCCAATTGGTATCCGGACCCCAACAAGGTTCAATACCTTCTCATCGAAGTAGTAAGTCACACCTATAACCAAACAAGGACAAGATGTGACGAACTAATCCGCGACAAGTTATTATTCCAAGCCACGGTCAGATACAAGTACCCAAACCAAAATACTCGTACCTAACGTATAAGGTAGCCTAACAGTTCTAAGTAAAATGTAGTTAAGAACAATCCTTCCTACGCATGGGCCCTGGCTGAATAGGATCGGCATAGTCCCCCCTTGGGGCACTAGAGGCCCAATCAATAAGAGCATAACGTTCCGCAGAACGTCAGTGGCCGTCAGTAATTATGGGTCATCAACCCTGTATCTCCAGCGGAGAATTCGTGTCACAAAGAAAAGTGCATCGAAGCCCATACGCTAAGGAATTGTCCTCCGCCCAATGCCTACTATGTTGTATCCACAACAGTAAACCTCTATAACCGCTATGTCAAACTAGCATGCAATTCTATTAGCGGTTAATCCTATCGCACGGCTTGTACGTACTGGTGGCCAGCCAATCACGCACTTCCGTATTCTACATACGACACACAACTTCGTGTTACAACGTGTCAAGGCCAATAAATGTAACACACAAGGTAGTCCCTTAAATCTAGGTTTAATGTGTAAGAAAAACAATACATAGCAGGAAATATAAATGAACAGTAAGTTCTAACAGGTTATGCCATGTATCACAGTTTATTTTACATAAAAAAAATAATACATGAAATATGAGCTAAAATAAGTAAACATCAAATGGCAAGGTGTCTTGCCTGGTAGGACGCCTGGTGTGCTGCAATGATCAATGTGGCACGAGCAGCGACTTGGATAGCAACTACACAAGGTGACCTCTGATTGTGGCATGGACAGTCCCATTGGATTCAGAAGGGTCAAATTAGTTAGGTTCGACATAAGGTAGGCTTGAAATGGGCGAAGGAAAGGAAGGATGGGATTGGTCTCAGATATAAGGATAATTAAAGGAGTCCAATAAATAATATATTGAATTCAGAAAATACATCTACAATATTTGGAAACTAGATTAGTGAAATAACTTTTAGGAAGTACATCGGGAGATCGAAATCATTTTGGGCTAAACTCTAAGTTTAAATAATATTTTAGCTAAATCTATATTTTCAAACATACTTTTAGATAATACAAAAATAATTATTTAAGACAAACCTTTTGTCACGACCCGCACCCGCTTTTCGGATACGAAACGTGTCCAAGCCCAGCCTACGCATCGAGCGGACTCCAGCCCATGTCGAATACGTAAACGCTGTCAAGGCTATGGTTTACTGCCAAATCATGGCAATGCAATCTATATCTCAGTCCACAATAAGAATATGAAACATGAATGAACACTATGGGTCGTTAGGTTAATTTAAATGGGAAGGTTTAAAGGTTAGCTAGTTATAAAGAAATAATTTATTGGAGAAGGGATTGGGAAATTAGTCTAGTAGTTAGCTATCAGACCAATTTAATTAAGCAATATAATTGGGTACTAACCATGGATAGAAATTTATATATGAACTTGACCATTGATAAGGAAATTCATAAAAGAGGATATATATATATATATATATATATATATATATATATATTATATATATATATATATATATATATAATAAGAGCGATAGTCACAAAAAGGTATCATGTTCTAATATCTTTAATAAGAAGAATTTAGCAATAACGGGGATGGGAGTTTACATCCTACCCACCTTAAAAATAATTTTGTCCTCGAAATTCACATAGAGCCAAGGTCTACTATCATGAATAGTCTATAACGACTGCTATATAAAAAGAACTCAATTGTCCGTAAACAAGGTCTAATATAGGCCTATCTATAGTACTATCAATCCTACTGAAAATTCTCGCCAGCGGCTCCCTGTGGTGTTGTCGTATCCACCGTGTTCATGGCATAGGCTTGTCCCCCTTGTGCAGCTGGTAGTGGTGGTGCAGTCACGTTCTTCTTCGGGCAGTCTCGAGATAAGTGCTGGTTGGATCCACAAGTGTAGCACAAACCTAACCATCTTTGGCAGTTTTCTTGGATGTGGCCTCTCTTCTTAGTACTGGCAGGTGGGAGCGTCTTGGACTTGTTGTGGGGCTGTTCGCGGTTGCTGATAATGCGGCTGTGCTGAGGTCTTCTCAGAAATCTTGGGGCGATTCGCTGGTGCTGATTGGTTGTGGCCTCCTCCGAATGCGTCTCGATTCCTCTTCGGCTTGTGAGTACTCAGTTCTTCTTCTACAGCTTGGGCGACTGCTAGAATCCTCGTAAGTGGCGGCTCGACTGGTGGCAATGGCTAGGCGAATCTCGTGAGATAGTCCTTTTCTGAATCGTTGTGCCTTGTCTTCAGGGGTGGACCAAGTTCTCTGCGAAGCGGCTGAGACGAGAGAACTCCGATGTGTAGTCGACGGTACGGTTGCCCTGCTCTAAGTGCTCGAACTGTCTAATCAATGCCTCTCGTGTACGTATGGGTAGAACTTCCTCTTGTACAGTCGCTTGAACTCCTCCCAAGTCACGTCTGGAGCAGAAAATCGGGGCTCGCCTTGGTACCATGTCCGCACGATATCGAA